>CAUYSK010053910.1:0-19411 GCA_963575035.1 Avahi laniger | reverse complement strand
AAAAAAAAAAAAAAAAAAAAGCGAGGCATCAGGGAAGGGCCCCCTGGCCACAGGTGGAATTAAGAAATCTGGCAAAAAGTAAGCTGTTCCTTGTGCCTGAGGAGATGGTGACCCTTGATTCCTATTTAAACATCTGTATTCCCTGCCATAACATCTTCTGCCACCTATATAGCTAAAATGAAGTGTGGTCGTGGAGCCTATTGTACATTTAAGAATAATCTTTTGTAAAAAAAAGAAAAAAAAAAAACATACAGTGGCTCATTATCTCTTTAGCTGTTTTCACTCAGCCATTCCTACTTTAGCTGTGAATTAAAGTAAAAGCAGCCCAGATTCCTGCCAGAGTCTGCTCTTTGGTCTTTGTTCTACCCTAAATTCTGTATCACCTGGAATTAAGCCAACTCATTTGAAAAAAAAATAAAGTTAACTATGGAGTAACCATACACCTCAGCAATTCCATTCCTAGGTATATATCCAAGAGAATTTAAAACATATGTTCATACAAGAACTTATCCATGAATGATTATAGCAGCATTATTCATAATAGCTAAAAAACGGAAACTATCCCAATGTCTGTCAAATGGTGAATGGATAAATAAAATGTGATATATCCATAAAATGGAATATAATTTGACAATAAAAAGGAAGGAGATACTAGTACATTCTACAACATGGATGCATCTTGAAAACATACTAAGGAAGCCAGTTACAAAAGTCTACACATTGCATGATTCCATTTATATGAAACGTCCAGAAGAAGCAAATCTACAGAGACAGAAAGTAGATTTGTGATTGCATAAGACTGGGAGGCTTGTGGAAAGAGGGGAGGAGGGAGGATGAATGGAGTAGGGGGTTTTGTGGGTGTGATGAGACTGTTTTAAAATTGCGGTGATGGTCGCACAAGTCTGTGACTAAAAAACCATTCGAATTATACACTTTAAATGAGGTAATTGCATGGTATGTAAGTTATATCTTAATAAAGCTATTTTTTAAAAAATCAAACAGTCCTCTACAAGTATCAAAGTGCCTCATCAGGCAGGTCACCATCCTTTTTATTTTAATGGATGGGGAGACTGAAGTGCAGAGGGATCAGGTATCCAACTTCGAAGTTTGTGCTCTTCTATACCCACTACATATTCTTGGCTAATGGCAGAATTAACATCCCCTCCTTGTAACACCACTGTAGTTGTACATGCCTCTAGCACTTAAAATCATAATTTGTAATTTTGTGTTTAACAATTCTCCCATATTAGACCCTCATTTCTTCAGAATAGATATTGTGTCTGATTCCTGGGTATCAGGATCTGATTTTTAAAAATGAAGATTTACTCAGGAAAAAAAATCTACAACAGACGCTAAATAGATACATAGTAACCCAGTGTACTGATATAAGCCTCTCCAACCAAGGAAAGGCACAAAATGAGACACAAATAAAGCAGAGACAGGAACAAAGGCTGGGAGAAACGGGGCATCTCCTCCCACCCCTTCCCTCCTCTAGACGGTTTCTCTGGAAAGTTCCAGAAGGGAATCAGGCATGGCTGGTGACGTCACCGTGCCCCGTGGCGCCCCCAACAGAGTCCACCCGACACCCTAGCTTTCCCGCCTCTCAGAAGCCGGAAGACCGGGATGGGCCGCGCGAGGGGCGGGGCTTACGTCACGTCCCGTTCGGGCCGCGCCACTGCTGGAGAGGGAAGGCAGAGCGAGGAGGGGGCGGGGCCGAGAATGCGCGCCTTCTGGGCGGGGGAGGAGCCACGCTGAGAAGCGCCGCGTCACGTCCGGTAGAGTTAGAGCCCGTGCAGAGGCGGCGCGAAGCGCTTCGGTTCTGAGCGGCTCGGAAACCCGTGCGTCGTGTGAGGCTGCGGCGGAGCCTCTTTAAAGAAGGCGCAAGAGGTTGGCAGCTTCAATTGAAGCACATCGAGCGGCGACAGCAGCAGGAGTCATGAGCGACAGCGGCGAACAGAACTACGGCGAGCGGGTACGTAGAAGTGGCGTAGGGGGCGGCTGTGTGGTCCCACTTTCTTGTATCTTTTTTAGGCCCATCGGCCTTGGGTCGGGAGGCAGGGACGTTTTAGGCCCCGAAGTCCGAAGCCAGGAGGGAGGGGAGACAGGGTTTTGAAAGCCCTTGTGAGTAATGTCGTTAGTCGTGAAGGAGGCCATCGGCAGGTTTATGTGGCTTCGTGCCCGAGATGGCCGTTTTTTCCGTTATAAGTAGGGGACAGAAGATTAAAAATGGCCGCTGCGTACCCTCGGTGTTGGGGGAGGGGAGCGGTATCTTATTTCGCCGTTGCTCTCCTGCGAAGGTCCGCCGCAGCCATCTTGGGCTGGCGGTCTGGGCGCGCTGCCAAAGGCACAAAATGGCGGAGGAGCCGCGCGTTAGCGCGGGCTCGCCCCGCCGGGTGCTGCGCCTCACTAGGCCGCGTGGTGAGGTGGAAAAAAAAGACGACGTTTTCGGGGATGTTTTGCCCGATTTTTAGGTTAACGAAGGATCGTCTTATCGGCCTTGGAAAGGCCGGAATCTAGGGTGTCTTGGGACCTCTTGATGTGGAAACTTACATGAGGTAGTCTAAAGTTTTGGGCCCGTTAGTTGGAGGGGATTGCGCGAAGGCTTTGTGATTTGCCTAAGTGGAGTGTTTTTGTCTCATACTGGAAGTTGTCCAGCCAAAAATCGTTATCGGAGCGTCCTATTAGAATAGACCACAGAGGTCGCTAAGATTATGGTGGAGATGTTTTTCCACGGGAACGTGAGGGAGAAATTGGCGGGCAACAATTTATGGCGCCGTTATTTCCTTTGTTTTGAGAACTACAAAGTGTGTTGGTACTTTTTTGTAAGTTTCCACCTCTTAAAGGTGGAGTGCGGGGAGGGTTGATTAAATTTAGAGAGTAAGATAGTTTCTAGGCTTAAAAACCAGCATAGCTTGCCTCTGGGGCCCTGGGTTATTAGGTTTGTAGAGCATCGGATGAAGACGCAGAAATAGAAGGCTTTCTAGAACCTTCTATATTGGCGAAGGGGAATTTGTTAGGAGAAGGATGATAAAATCAATTTTTGAAGCTGTTACATAAATAAAGTTTAGTGTTTCTCAATTTGTTAAGTTTCCCCTATGCTGGTATAGCCGTCTTTTAAGATCTGAATACTCTTTGTCTAGTAAATTAGGCTGTCAATTTTGAATAAAAAAGATTTTAGGTGATTTATTAGAAAGGGTATTTTTAGAAAGAAACTTTCTCTCGGCTCCTGGCACCTTAGTGAGCTTACTGTGTAATTTTGGAACCAAAACTGATTTGAACTAATCAAGCCTTACGTTTACATATTCAGATCAATATTGGGGTTTTGATTCTGACGTTTTTCCATGGGTTGATAGACTCCAGTGTCGCCAGTGGGCGTGATTATTTTTAAGGTCTTGTTTTCTAAGGATAAAGTTTGGCTTGAGCGCACAAGTTAAAGTTGTGACTTTTGATTGCTGCCAGTTGAATAGACTGTTGAAACTACTCGTTGGTGTTGGGACTGGGAAGCAAATAATTTTAAAGTCTTTCGTTATTAAACAGACCAATTATTGGGTACCTTTGCACTCTTTAGGGAATACAAAATGTTTTCTGACTAGAGGACCTCAGTTGAATGCACATGAAGAAGCTACACATGGCATCCTTCGGAAAGTGGAAAATTGCCCAAAGAAGAATTAACTCTAGTATATTTTACATGAGGAAGGAAACGAAGGAAGTAGGTCTCAGTTTGAGACACACAGCTTGAGGGAAATTTGAAATTTTTGAATTGGTTCTGTTTTCTTTATATTGGTAAAAAAAAATACACTGAAGTGTTTCTCACAATCCTTGATATTCGCTCAATTGTGAAAGGAGAGAAAGTTAACTTGAGTGTTAAAAATAGGTGTTTTTCTTACATAAGAGTGTTGGCTTTGTGGAGGAGATTTTTAAACTTCGAAGTTGTGAAATGCTTCCACGTTGTTTTTGTGTGTTTGCATTCCTATTGGAACCTTTAAATGATTGCAATACACCTAAAACAAACATGTATCAAGACTACCAAAGAAAGCTTGGCAAAAACATAAGGCTGAATGGAACAGTCTAAAAGTTATTTAAGGAAAAAAGGTAATAACAAGTCTCTTCAAATCTGCTGGAACCTTCCACCTTTTGTTTATCTGTCTCTAATCAAAACACTTCCACACGCTGACAGCCCCACCTCCCTAGTAACTGTAGGTGAGTTTTTTTCTGCCTACTCCTTTAGACTTTAGAAGTAGTTCTTTTCCTAAACTGTAAGGCCGGGTGTGCGGAATAAATTATCTTCAATTTGGTTGCTAATAAGAGTACAGTATTTTATAAGAACTTCAGTAGAGTTGGTAGCAATTTTAGAGATGATGGGTAATATTGGGAATAATTAATCTTTAAATCCTATAATGGTCATAGTATGTTAGATGTGTGAGGTTTGTATGTTGTCTGGTCTTGCACTCAATTTATTGTTCTATCCTCCTTACTGTTGTAATTACTTCGTACAAATGAGTCTTTACCTAAAGAATCCAGAAACTAAGGAAACACTATTTTATGGACCAGATGTTTTTAATTTCTGTCACTCTATCAAGATTACAACAGGAAGCAGTTTAAATATGCTTTGACTCAGCAGATAATCTGATAGAATGGTAGCTGTTATTTTTGTAGAAGCAATGTGTTTGCAACATAGGCACATTATCTTTAGTCTTGTTCTCTATAGAGGTGAATAGCACCTGGACACCATCCAATCAGAATGCCTTTAAAATCTGCAATTTTTCTCTTCTTCTGCGTAATCTTGAAATGTCTTTTTGTATTCCTTGTTTTTAGCCCCTAACTCTAAATTCTAATTTTCAGAACAAACATCTCTGAATCTGTTTCTTTCTACAGAATTGTAGCCATCACACCAAATTCCTTTAACAAAGGATTAAATTAATGTCAAGTGGGAGGAAACTGTTTTGTGTCATTGTGAGTCTGGTTAGGTTATTAGTCTCTCGAAACCAGGTTGAAATATTTTTTTTCTTGGTCTTAAGAGTGCTTTAATATTGTGGATGTTGTCTGGAGCTAGAAGGTGGCATTTTCAGACTGAAATTACAAGTGATTTTACAAGGTAAGTACTACAGGTTTTGTCAAAGGATTGAAGAGGAATTCTGCTGGTGAGAGAAGTGTTAATGGGATTTGCCTTGTAAGCCTTTTTACTCTTCTTTCTCTTCAATAAAACCCCAAACCTAATGGTAAACGATAGTTGAGTTAATGTTTTGCCCAAGACAAAGCCAGACTTACACATCTCTTGAGCCTTAGCATTATGTTTTGTTATGTTAATCAGTGTTTATATATACTTAATTGTATTTTCTTTAAAAGATATAATGATTGATTAGGAATTTTAAGTGTTTTTACCCAGGTTAGTATTTTTGGGGTATGGGTCACATAGAAATATGTATTGTCATCATTTACTGTTTTTAAGCTGCAAGCCAGAAAAAGTTCTTCACCATAGCAAATTATAAGTCTTCAAATTCCCCAAACTCTTTGCTTTGAATTGGGTTTTGAGGGTTATTTTCAGATTACTACTGTCAATATCGATTGTCATATATGACAGTGTGGATGAGGCTTTTTTGCATTAATTTTTGTGCTCTGCTGTTAGATTAAAAGATAATCTCTGAAATGTCAAAGCATACTCATGTTTGCTTTTGCTGGAAAGTACTGTTTTATGAATGTAAATGTAACGGTTTGTGCTGTTTTTGCAAGAGATTTCTTAAAAGCACAGACATGTCAGATGGGTTTTTGTTTTTGTTTTTGTTTTCCAGAGACTATTCTTAGTCTGAGGATTTTTCTGTCCTCTACCCTTCTGGTAGACAATTTGGCTGCAGGAAAAATAAAATAGACCTTAGTATGTTGATAAGAGCATTCATTGACCTTCCTGTAACAGGAATGGACAAGTTTTTCTTGGCCCCTTTGTCTCCCATTTTTTAGAATATTACCTGTCAACTTAATGAGTTCATGCATGTTCCATGTTAAGTGGATTCCTGTTGTATCCCTTAGAAACATTTAACAAACATTGTGTTGATGATGGGACAAGTTTGTTTATTTCTAACTAGGGTCTCTTAACCAAATGTACATAATAACGTTAGCCCAATACTCGGTCTTCTGGTTTTATAAAGTGGCCACTTGAAATTAGCTGAGAGTTGGAATAAACCTAGTATTTATATATTATCTAGTAGTGGTTTTGTTCTTAGACTATAAGAGAAGAAGTTGGGAAGGGGTAGTGAAATTAACAGCAGAAAGGTGTCCATATTGAAGATGGTAGTGATAGAGCTTTGGCCTCTGTTCCAGTATCTTCTGCATCTAAGCCCTGTATCTATCTGTACATGATCTTTAGGAGGCCCTAAGGAAACCTGCTTGGGCATTCTGATTCCACGATTACATTTGTGCTGCCAGCAAACATTTCCCATTACATTTTAGTGATGGATATTAAAAGAACCAATTACTGTAGCTCCCTTAAATAGCTGTTTAAAATATTTTTCTTGGATTAAATAAAATAAACAACAATTGACATTAAACTAGACTAGAAATTATGCTTTTACTTAGAAAAGACATCAGAACACTTGCCATGGTTTTTAATGCCCAGATAGGTACAAAGACGTCTCTCATGACTTTTTTTAAGAAAGAAAGCTATAATTTTTTTCAGAATGGAAGTAAAACTAGGAGAGGAAATGATTGACAGCAAAATAAGATTCAAAGGTGAAATGCAGCATAACAAGGAAAACTAGAATGTTTTATAAAGGCAGTATTTTGTTTAGCGTGTTCAACAGACACTATTATACTTTGCTGATCTGCTGAATTGAGTCTTTTTAATAATTATTGGAGGAGGTGAGCTATAATATTCTAATATTGCCACCTTTAAAGTAGGATTTCTCCTTAGGATGTCCAGAAGACATTAATATTTTGTTCATTGAGGGGAAAATATACAGCAAAATTCTTTGAAAATACCACTGTTGGATTCAAGTTTGTTCTGCTTTCCTTCATAGCTACTGGCATAGTAGGTGATTGACTTGATTTTGTCTTTTTATGATTTTAATTCTAAATTTAGTAATTGGACCATTCGTACTATAAAATCTCACTAGAGCAGCATTCCCAGGGGTGGGTTGAACACTGCAGTTCCAAATTGTCAGATTCTCTGACACTGCCTTTATACAAAGCTGTAATATAGTACAAAAATGTGTGACATTAAATAAGTTTCTTTGTCCTATTTAGACAAGTCACAATATTGTAAACCTCTTAAACCCTGAGCCTTTGTCATCATACAAATGAGTTGTCCGTGCTTTCCTTTCTTGCACTTATGTATTAATGTGTCACTTTTTGATAGAGATGTGCTTTTGACACTTAACATTTTCGATGAATACAATAAGTAAGAAGTGTGGAATGTAATTATAGTTCTTAAAATGTTAAATGAACAGTAAATGTTCAGAGGCGCACTTCACATTCATCTTAAGCATGATAAATCTATTTGGAGTAGACAAATGAGATTGATTACCATATACTAGAACCAACAGAAAACTGTAGTTTCAGTTTTTTGAGCTGCATATTCTAGTTTCTTTTTTTTTAATCCAAATCAACAAAGGGATTTTTTTTTTCTAGTTTCAGTTTTGGCACTGGATTTTATCCTGGAGTTTTAAAATATTCTTCATCCTGTTCTTTTTCTATTAAGGTTAATGTTGAAGAAGGAAAATGCGGAAGTCGTCATTTGACAAGTTTTATAAATGAGTATTTGAAGCTCAGGAATAAGTGAAGCTGAAATTTGAAAAAATAAAAGAAAGAATGCATGCTAATTATCAGACCAGAAGTCCCACTTGTAGAATATTGAGCAATTTGTGTGAAGTGGGGAAGATGAAAGAAGTCAGAATTTGAAACGGAAGAATGAAGAAAAGAAATAAAAATGAAGTTAAGATAAGAAGTAATCTGGAATCAGAAAGCACTACGCTAAGTAATTACTAGTCTGTTTATGTGTCCCTGTATATTTTGCTAAACATGCATGCATTATTTGTTTAATAGAAGAAAATATATACAGGGTAAAGAAGTGCCTTCCAGGGGAAACGTTTAAATTAGGTAATTCTAATTTTAACTGCTTAGTCAAATGATTGAATGCAATTTAAAAAAAAAAAAACCCTTTGTAGTCAAATACCAGGCAGCAGTGAGCTCTGCACCATGGGTAATAGTTGGCTTCATGTTGTCCCCTCTAGATATTTTGTCTGTCTAATTCTGCTGGTCCTGGGGCTTGAGTACCTCCAGAGTTGGAACTGGTGGTCTATGCCACCTTCCTGGACTCTTAGAATCCACTGACCCCTCTCCTTCAGTACTATGCTTCAGTATACTGTAGAGTGTTTTGTTTGTTGAAGTTTTCCGAAAGTCCGCTAGAATGGTTATAGAACCAACCCCTCAGAATCCAAGCAAAGCTTTGAACAGGACAGTTCTTTTGGCATTAAAGCCTTAGGTTTTTCCAAATGGCAGGAGTGGAAATCTGTGACCATTTAGACCCTTTGAAGGTGCGTATTTGCCAAATACACAGGGATGATTCTTCAAATTATGTTTGTTTACTGCCTATTCCAGCTGAATGAGTAGGATTAGTGCTAAAAATACAGTAGTTTCCCCTAGAAGTGGCTCACACAAGTGAACAGGATAGCTAATTCAAAGCGCAGTAATAGCAGGGTGCTTTTATTCCCTTTTCTACTATCAGCATTTAGTTAATATAATGATAGAGATATAGATTATAAAGTAGCTTTACTCTGGTTCTCTGCTCCTACTACTTAGAAAATCACATCAGATGTTCTTTCTTTTCCTTTTCTGTGTGTTTTGTTTTAGCTGACTAGGAGAGTCAGATGATCGGTGTAATGTTATTACTTGAATGGGACAAGTACACAAATCAAAATAATAACCGGTAGTAGCCAACTAACAGTTTTCTACCCAATTGAGAATGCCAAGGGTATCATCTCACACATTTCTTCCTGAGATGAAGACAACTTAAAAACTTTCTCTGAGAGTTGTCAGGTCTTTAAGCTCTTAGAGAAAGTGACTTGGATGACATTTCTTGAAGTATCCATTTTTCTGGTGGTTTAGGGCCTGTTGTCACAGTGTGAAATTTGTGCTTTTTGTATTTAATTATTTCCATGTCTTGAAAACAGAAGAAAACTATTCACATTTACAGGAGGCAGTTTTTGCATTTACTTTTCTCCATTTGTTGCTTGTAAAATTTCTTGTCACGGATAAACTAATGATAATATTAATCTTAATTTTACATTCTGAATTGTTCAAAGAACAGGCAGCTGGCTGAAGTAAAAATTATATGAAGGAATATTTTTATTCAAGTCCATGGATTCTTTTATCAAGGAACCTGAGAGATCCTTGGGGTCCAAAAGAGAAAGATCTGTTAGCCGCCCCCTAAGGGAAAAAAAGCAATTTGGAATCTGGTTACATGACTCAAGCTGGGTAGATGTAAGGTTAAAATGTTGATCAGTGCTAGTAGACCATCTCATCCATTCATTTTTGTTTTCTCCCTTAGCCAAAGCATCTTTGGATTTAGGGTGTCTCTTCCCCCAGGCTGTTGGGAAGATGGGGGCACCGGCCACTTTGTATTCCTGGAACCTGGCAGCTATAGGGAAGATGGCATTGATCAGTAGGGCTGATTGATGCTAGGGGCAGGCAGAGCAGGGAAGGAGATGCCTTTGGGAAGGGAAAAGATCAGATAGGTAGGAAGCATATTACTTCTGAAGTTGATTACCTCAATGAGACTTAACTAGCATTATGAATGCATACAGTGTTTTTGAGGGGTGTAGATGCCCAACTCCAGGCCATATTGTAATCTAGTTTCAGACCTTATGTTTGAAATGTCATAGAGGTTTAGTGAATACCTTTGTTTATGAGCCAGTGTTCTAAATTTAATATATACTGCATCCAGTTTTTAAAAGTAATACAGGGATTAGATGGCTATTCCTTCTTCTGTCATCTCTTTCAAAATAAATTTTTTTAAGTCTTGCTGTTCTCAGAATAAAGAGGTGTAGGTTAAAAGTATTTTGTTGGAAGGCTGTTAGTGTTTTATTACCTGATGTGTACCCTGCAGGTTGTGTATTAGTTATATGACTGAGATGCAATCTATAAGAACTTAAATCACTGAGCATTTTCCAGGGAATTTTTGGCTTTATTTTATTTGTGCTACTTTTAAGTTCATGATCCCTTTCCTTGAAGCGTTGGTGTACAGAGTATTTCTTTTGGTGAAGTTTTAAATCTGTATTGACACCTGTAGTTTTGTCAGTCCCGAAGGTGGAATTCGAAGTATCCTTAAGTATAGTGGCTTTTCTAACTTGTTTTACAGATTTGCCCATGTATTGAGGTTTAGAGTTAATGTTATGCTTTAGATTGGGCTAATCGTTTTAGGTCTCCTTTCTTGTAGACAAGCTAAGTTTCTTTGCATATATTTGCCCCAGTTAAATGGCCAGTGTAACTAGAAAAGTTTAACTTTCTTAAGAAAGTATCCTTGACAAGAAAGATAGTGGAGGTGTTTAGCTGTTAGCCCAAGGAAGTGTCAGTGTAGAAGGCGGGGTAGTATTTACATTCTGGTAATGTCCCTTATTCCTGGTCTAAAATGATTGTTCACAAATACATCTACATAGCCTGCTAGTTTTGGAAGCTAAGTGAAAAACTCTTGTGATTTCACAAATATTGTATCTTTGACTCTTGATCTGTTAGAATATCATGAGCAAACCTCATTAAGGCTTATTTCCTAAGCTGAGAATACTGTCTCTTCCCTCTTAGTAGACAGGCTGGTGAAGCATCAAGCTTTGGAATAAGGCTTTTCTGTTAAAGCAAGAGACTTAAAGATGATCTTTTCTTTCTATCCATTCTTTCTTTATATTCAGATTCCTAGGCTGATGCTCTTAATTATGATTACTTTATTGGTTATCTTTTAACTGTTACTATGAGGTATCCATATTTTGCTCTCACTTCCTGAGCAAATTGTTTTATTTGGTTTCCTTTAAAAGTTACATGATTTCCATGAAATAATCTTTTGCTAGCATTGGGATAAACAAAGACATTTACTAGCTTTTGGGTTCCCTGATTTTATCTTCTCCACTGGATTGATTAGTTTTTGTCCATGGTAAAAATGGCAGAAACCACACTCTCGTTTTTGAGACCTTCTTTGTCCAAGGTGAGGAGGGCATAAATTGTGCTTCTAAATGTCTCAGTTGTAAGAATATTTGGTAGAAAAATCCAGTGGATTGTTAATTGGGGTCTCCAGGGCAGCGGTGCATCTTTGAAACATTTCTTGGTGTTAAAGGCAGCTGTTCTCAATAATGAAGGGGGGGAGGTTTACCATGTTTTTCTTTTAATCTGTTCACAGTCACTCATGGGTGGGGCTTGGGTAGAGGGAAAAGGCCGACACATTTCATTTCACCTCACCATGTTTTATAATGGCTCTGAGGTCGTTTTCCAGAGTTGTTTGAGGTGTAAAGACCAGAACTTAGTTTACTGGGTGAGTCAGTCTTTCCTTCTCCGTTACTTCAAACATTAATTTGTCTTTTCTGTGGTGTATATTTTTCTCCTGAGCATCATAGGAAGGATTTACCAGATTTTCTTGTTGCTGTAAACCACAGAACTATATTCTAAAATGTTTTGGGCTGAAATTTAAAATAATTCTGTATCTTATGTCTTTTCAAGAATGGCCAGAATACTCTGAAGATCTACCACAAACAGATCTCTTGTGATAACTTAATCTGGAAGCATCAACTTTGATTCACACACCATACAGTGACTTACTGTAAGCTTCGTTTTGAGTCTTGCCATTTCTGCTCTCCGGTAGGAAGACTCACTAAACTTTAAAGCCTTTTATTTTGCCTAAGTTGGATAGCCTAAAATAAAAGTCTTAGTTGGTATCTTAGTTAACTGTCAGAGTGGGTGAGTTCTGTTCTTCTTTCCTCTTCATCCACTGTTTAGTACCTTGCCAGAACTTTTCCCTGGTTCTAAATTTATGTATGCCTTTTCTGCTGTTTAATTGACCGTATGTCTTTGGCTCATTAATGAACTAGTTAATCCTGTTTAGCCACTCCTTTGCTGTTTTCTTTAGAGATCTTTTTTTGTGCCATTTTCTTACTGGCTAGTCCCAGTTTTGATTGGGAAAGCTATATGGGAACATAGTACTCTTACCTAGTCTTTGGATTTTGCCCACAGTCGCTGAATTACTCCTAGTTTACCCTGGCTAATCTCCATTTAGCTGAGGAAGCTGTGGATCTATGGCACCTTCTCTACTCTTAGTTCTGCATAGTTCACTGCCTTTCTGCTGTAGCTCCATCTGGTTGCTTTGAGTGTGTTGGGGGCCTCCCTACCATGGTTAGATGGAATAAGGTTTTTACAGGGTTTAGTGTCCTTCAAGCTGGTCCTGGCTTTCCAGTAGGTTTCTACTTTTCCCTAGGAGTTGAAACTGAGATCATTGTGCTTGACTGTTTTCCCACTCAAACAAATATAACTTGTGAAAAGTTAAGGTCTTATTTTTAAAAATCAAGCATTTTAAAATTAAGTGCTATGAGTTGTGTAGGGTTTTGTTTTATTGACTGCAACTTAATTGAAAATAGGTGTAAAGTATAGGTGTCATAGTTAATAAGGTTCTTTCTCACCCCAGTGAGTAATATTCCCAAAACAATCCTTGGACAGTTCCCTTAACTGCTTGACTTTGGCACCCCTTTCTGAAGGGAGTGGGGTCAGATAACTCTTATCCATGCTCCAAAAAGGTGGAAGAAAGGACAAGTTAATTGACTTATGTCAGTTGGAGCTGTGAAACTATTATACCAGGTATTCTCAGTTCCTGCCCTTACCTATGTTTTCTTATCTTGGAAGGGGATTGCTCTCCCTCACCATTTATCTTACAGCAGCTTATTTGTTTTTAAAGTTGCCCAGAAAATATACAAATTAAACTTTTGACATCTACGTGTAGGAATCCCGTTCTGCTTCCAGAAGTGGAAGTGCTCACGGATCGGGGAAATCTGCAAGGCATACCCCTGCAAGGTCTCGCTCCAAGGAAGATTCCAGGCGTTCCAGATCAAAGTCCAGGTCCAGATCTGAATCTAGGTAAGAAAGACTCTTGAGATTTTCTTGTTACTCTTAGAAATTGGCGTGTGCTTTGTAAATCAGGAAGGTAGAGAGGGTTAGATCTTTTGTTGGCCTATTTAATATTGGTGCTAGAAATAAACTTAAGTTCTGGGAGATAGAAGACTGTAATTCGTTAAGAGCCTGAGCACTTTAAAGTCAGGGTTCAAATCTTACCTCTGTTTTTGCTGGTTTGGGTGAATTGTACTTAACCTTTTCAACTTTAGCTTCTTTATCTATAAAAGGCAAGTTAGTAATAGTACCAGTTCTTCAGAGTTGTTGTGAGGATTCACTATGAGTATAAGTAAACTGCTTAGTATGGCATGTATACTGCAGGACATTGGCTTTCAGTAATTGTAATTGATCAATAGATAACATACATGGTGCTTTTTTTTCTTTTTTAATATTGGTCAGGAGTAGGCCATACATCCTGGTTTGCCTGGGATAATCCCAGTTTATGCCTATTGTCGGGCATAATTAATAGCACCCCTTTTCTCAGACATGTCCTGGTTTAGATGATTTATGGTCATTCTAGTCAAGAGCCACTTACTGATTTTTTGTTTGTTTGTTTGTTTAACTGCTGGGGGAACTACCTGTGATTATGATTTTGTTATCGTGTTAAGCACATGATGTATATAGTGGGAAATGTAGAAAAATAGAGGATGGTCTTCTGAGGGGAAAGATGGGCACAAACCAAGCTAGTAAAGTGCTGCATGTTTTGCTTTTTAAAGATAAATATGTTAATTTTAATTTTCCTTTATCTTAATTTGAAGAAATGTTGAAGAGCTTGTGGTTTTGGAAAACTTCATAGCAAAGTTGAAATGACTATAGGTTAAAATTAGAAAGGAAAGGTATTGATCCCACTAAATTGGTAAGCATGTTAGCATATGCTTGGATTGTGTTCCTTCTTTTGGGATTTAACTCTAGAGTAATAAAGAATTCAAGACCATATTTGTCAGTTATTTAGTCATAACCATAAAGTCTTTGTTTTGCAGGTCTAGGTCCAGAAGAAGCTCTCGAAGGCATTATACCAGGTCACGGTCTCGTTCCCGCTCCCATAGACGATCCCGGAGCAGGTCTTACAGTCGAGATTATCGCAGACGGCACAGCCACAGTCATTCTCCCATGTCTACTCGCAGGCGTCATGTTGGGAATCGGGTAAGAGGAAAAACTGTATTTGAAGCATAGGATTTTAAGTTAGGACTGAATGTGACAATGGAGCTTTAGCAGGGAATACATAACTAAAATTTTTAGAGGCATTTTAGTGTTTTGAAATTGTCTTTTTTTTTAAGTTAATAAGTTAACTCTCTTGTGATGGTCTACATTTGGGGTATCGGACATTTAAACATAGTATTGACACACCATTGTAACTAAGTTCATCAAGAAAAACACTCCACTTTCCATAACTTTTATAGTATTAGTACAACATAAATTTCACACTAATATTACTTGGTGTTTTCTGGATTTCGTAAACTTAATGGAATGCTCTCTTAACTTTGGTTTAATTTTAAGCTAATCTGGGGGAGGGGTGTTAAGGCTTTTCGTGTATGAGGTTCCAGATAAGACGATATTTACTGTATTTGTATTATGCGGTTTCATTGTATGATCTGAGTGCTTTTTTTGGAGCATGGGTTTCTGTTTTTAGGGTGGAATGGAATTTCCCTAATTGTTAGTGTAAGAAATAAGTGGAACTTTGAGATAAATTCATTATGTGGTGTTGGGAATGTCCCACAAGTGATTCATTCTTGTTTCTTGTAATGAATGCAAGCTGCTTTTAATACGTGTTAAAATGATTCGATGCACTTCATTTATGTGCATATATGAACACTTCATATGTTAGGTTTCTGTGAAAATAAAATCAAACTACACATGCTCTTCCATCTTTCGAGCAATTCAGAGATCCTGTGTATGATTGGTATGTCTTAATTTAACCTTAAAATTTTTTTTCCTAGCTGATAGATAGAGACAATGGGATTCTCATTATCCTTGTGTATGTCTTTTGTCAATATGTGTGGGCTTTTCTTAGAATAAATTCATAAGGAGGTGAATTCCTCATCCAAATTGCCTTCTAAATCTTCGAAAATAGATGGCAGATTTGCTTTTCACCAGTGTGAATCTCTTTCCCCTGCTTAATTCTGAGGTTGAAATTACTCCTTTTGTGGTCTTTACTCCTCACTCTCAAAAATGCTTGTGTTTGCTGTAATGTTTTGTGATGTTTTTTATTAAAGTTATAAAGTTAATGACATTTTTGGCTAGTGAATGGTTCCCTTTTACTTTGATTTATGGTAAGTTTTCAGAGTTTGAAGTCCATTTTTCTATTTCTAGGCGAATCCTGATCCCAACTGTTGTCTTGGAGTATTTGGGTTGAGCTTGTACACCACAGAAAGAGATCTAAGAGAAGTGTTCTCTAAATATGGTCCCATTGCGGATGTGTCTATTGTATATGACCAGCAGTCTAGGCGTTCAAGAGGATTTGCCTTTGTATATTTTGAAAATGTAGATGATGCCAAGGAAGTAAGTAAAAGTTTATCTGTACCTTTGTAAAACACCAGTTTTATTGTTAAACTCCAAGCATTAATGACCAAGTGCTTGGATAAGGACAATTTTGCTTTTATGGTGTAAATAGGGTATACACTTGCAGTTTGAGTTGAAGGAATAAATTCTTCCAGGAACAAATAATTGAAATCAGTAATACTTTGAATTTTTTCCAGCCGTTTATTGTGGGAAATTTCAAATACACACAGAGTAACAAAATTTTATATGACCTAGGGCAATCAGTCCTACCACTCGGCTTCAGTAGTTAGAGCCAACTGTGGTCAGCTTTATTCCAGTTCAGTCTTTTCCACCACATTTTGATGTTCTGACATAATCACTTGCTGTTTTGGTGTATGTTTTTCTAATAGTTTGTATATAATATATTTGGGGTGTATATATATATATATATATATATAGTTTCAATGTTTATAAACACCTAAGTTTTATGAAAACAGCATTCTCCAGTTTAGGGTTTCTAATCCTTGTTCACATTAAGCTATTTTCTACAATAGAAAATAACCAGAAGCAATAAAGTTATGACTCAGGAGAGAAAAGGAACTGATTTTGAGTGTATATTGGCAAGTGAATGATTTCATATATGTATTTTTAATTTGACTTGGCAGGATGTAGAAAGAGTAAAAAGTATATGAAGTGGATCCCATTTAAGAAATACAGGCTTCGAGTGCATAGGGATGGTAGCTGAAGTCATTGCCAAGGGAGTGTAAGAAAAAGCTCTGATCAACATTTAATGCCAAGCCCCCTCTGATGGTCAGTTTTGAGATTAGGAATTGAATTGAGCTCTAGGCAAAATCTTTTTATTTTTCGACTGTCTATGTAATAGAACCATTTTGTATACATAGTTGTCAAAAACTAATTTTTAAGCCATGAATGGTGGCACATGCCTGTAGTTCCAGCTATTCGGGAGGCCATGGTGAAAGGATCACTTGAGCCTGGGACTCTGAATCCAGCTTGAGCAACATAGACCTCTGTCTCTAAAAATTTTTTTTTTAATGTAAAGAACTAATTTTAAAAGGAATAACTTCATTTGCTAGTGAAAATATTAAAAGCCGAATGCAACTTACTATAATGGATGACTTTGTGGAATTTTAAGAGATTTGAAGGGACCTTTTAAAATGTCATTCAGCTTCATTTTTGAAAAAATTGAGATGCCAAAAGGTATAAAGTAGGATTTCCCCAAGATCACCAGATTGTGTAATTTAATTTTGCTACAGAACCACAGTTAGCACTATGAAAAATACCATAATTTTTATGTGAATCTGTAGTGTCAGAAACTAAGCCATAAACAATAGCTTGAACATTCAAATTAAGAGATAGCATAACATTGGAATTAGAAATTTAAATTCTATCTAGGTGAAAGGATGTTTCTTCAAATGAATTATGAACAAACTCCAATATGTTCAGAATTGGATATTATTTTAAGTGTGTGCTGTTTCTGTTAGTATATATTTTGGATAAAAGAACTATATGTATGTACTTCAGGCTTTTCTTCATCTTTTCATCTTAGCTTTTGGTTTCCAGAGGAAGGCTGGACAAACTTTTCAAGGATTAAGTAGTAAATATGTTAGGCTCTTTGAGTCATAGGATCTTGGTCACAACTATTCAAATCCACCATTGTAACCCAAAAACAGTCATATGCAAAAGAAAGAGTGGGGCAGTGTTCCACTGAAACATTTATAGGCATTGAAGTTTGAATTTTTTGTAATTATCCCTCGTCCTGAAATACTAGGGTCCCCCCCGCCCCAGCCATATATATTCTTAGCTTATGGGTCATAGGCAACTGCCCAGATTTGGCCCACAGGTTATAATTTGTCAATTATGCACTGCTTTAGAGCTGGAAACACTGTCAAATTTGAGGTTAGAGACAGTAATTGTTTTTATGACTGGTTTTTACACATGAATAATATTTAGTGGAGAGAACAACCCATTTATAAGTTGTAGACCTTATGATCTTGCCAACAATAAAATAACTTACGTTACACCTAACCGAAAGGTCCACTTGGACATTATTCATAGCCATAGGATAGTTAGTGGCTTTGTCCAGGATGTGTATAACGGTTCATTTATCTTTTAAAGGCTAAAGAACGTGCCAATGGAATGGAGCTTGATGGGCGTAGAATCAGAGTTGATTTCTCTATAACAAAAAGACCACATACTCCAACACCAGGAATTTACATGGGAAGACCTACCTAGTAAGTTTATTTTCAGTGTGAAAATGTGATTGACAGTTCACTTCCTCCAAGAAACATTGGTGTGTGGGGGCGTCTTTGGCATTTTATTTAATCCCTCCACCGTCTAAATCATTTTTCCTGTTTTTGAAACTGGCTAAAAATTATTTCAGTGGAATATATACAAAAATATATGAAGTGGAAACATTTGTACCAAAAATTTTGCTTGATACCTTTAAATCATAAAGAAATCCCATAAATTTGGGCTTTACTGGGTAACTAAATGTTTTAATTAGGGCATTTTTCCAATAATAGAAACTTAACCATTATGAATAATAAGTTTATATAAATCTTAAAGTGCGTTTTTTAGATTTTGTGTGTGTGTGAAGTCGAATGGAGAACACGGGTTTCAGATAATTGCACTGGGCCATAAAAGAATAATACTTTGTCCTTTGTTGTGACACTCACCAAGTGTGTGCGTTATTGACAGAAAACCCTTAATTGAATTTTTCAAATTTAAATAAAAAGCACTTATGTGTGGTAGAGATTTTTAATTATGTACCATGATTGCTATCTTCTTTTTAATAAGCATAACATTTTCCCACTCCTAAAACAGCATTCTCAGTATGGTTTCATTTTCCCTTCCTCTTGAAAATATGTAGGATTAGCAAACTGATTGGCTTTTAGTAGAAAGTAAGTCAGTGGGATCTGCAAGCCTTCTTGATCCAAAGATTTTTTTTTTTTAAATACATATAGTTATGTACTTTGTAACAAGGGGAGAGAGAAGGCAGTATTTGTGCAATATCAGTGAGAATCGTAATAGAAATAACACTTATTTTCCAATCAATGTATCAGAAGAAGCCTACTGGTAAATACCATCAGTTTTGTTCAGAACATAAAGAAAGTTACACTTGAAGAAGTTGCCCGGTCATGTCCAGAGAGCTTGGCTGTGGGATATATGTTACCCGCAAGACCCAAATGAACTGTGCTACGCGGTGTTGAGCAGCTGCTAAATATGGAATCAGTTTATAATAGCAAAAGTCATGTCCAGGAAGATAGAGAAGGCCATGTGATATTTTTTAAAGATTTATTATTATTATTATTACTATTCATAGCGGCA
This sequence comes from Avahi laniger, assembly GCA_963575035.1. Classification (NCBI taxonomy): domain Eukaryota; kingdom Metazoa; phylum Chordata; class Mammalia; order Primates; family Indriidae; genus Avahi; species Avahi laniger. The sequence continues at coordinate 457 of CAUYSK010053910.1, read as the reverse complement.
GTTCACGCCGTCGGGATTATTATGACAGAGCATACGATCGAGGCTATGATGATCGGGACTACTATAGCAGATCATATAGGTAAGTTGTGATGTAGAAGAGTCAATGCTTCTGAATCTCAGTTGCGACATGATTTAAAGCTACACTGTATTTTCTTTCTTTCTTTTTTTTTTTTTTTTTTGGGACAAAGTCTCGCTCTTTTTGCCTAGGCTAGAGTGAGTGCCGGGCTAGAGTGCCGTGGCGTCAGCCTAGCTCACAGCAACCTCAAACTCCTGGGCTCAAGCGATACTCCCGCCTCAGCCTCCTGAGTAGCTGGGAGACTACAGGCATGCGCCACCATGCCCGGCTAATTTTTTCTATATATTTTTAGTTGTCCGATTAATTTCTTTCTATTTTTAGTAGAGATGGAGTCTCGCTCTTGCTCTGGCTGGTTTTGAACTCCTGAGCTCAAACAATCCG
>CAUYSK010053909.1:0-11180 GCA_963575035.1 Avahi laniger | reverse complement strand
GGACGTTCCAACAAAAAGGCTAACATGTCCTACCACATGAACCGTATTTTTCATTCCTTACCCTTCCCTCCCAGCACATTTTGAAAAGAAAGATCCAACAACTGATTGTGATAGCATAGGCTGGGACTGGGTGTTACCCGTTTAACATAAGAGATGAGTCAAACTGCAAAATGCTAGAGCTGGAAGTTTCCCTACATACCAGTCCCACCTGCTCCTTTTTTAGATAAGAAAAGTATTCAGAAAAGTTGATACAGCCATAGAAAAAGTGGAAGAGCTAGAAATCTCTGGTAAGTAGCTTATAAAAACAAGGTCCCATGTTGTAACTTGTATAATATAATTTTCCAAAAGTCAGTTGGAACTTTGAGAAGGTTCAAAGTTTCTATTAAAGGGAGATTTCGAAAGGGTAGAGGGACTTTAAGAAAGGAAAAAGAAGAAATGGGAAACAGTTTCTGAATTTTGATCTGAATTAAACTCTCCCAAATAGAAAACTCTTGTTTATAATTTAATATGCTCTGATGTTGTTTTTCTGCCCTGTCTCCATCTTTGTCCCAGAATTACTGGATTCTCCTTGTACTAAAATTCACCTTCCGTCCTCTCTTCCCTTTGTTGACTTTGCCAAAGGATTTGAAGTGGCTGGCACCACTGGACTATCATTAACCCCAGGCAGCCTTTGCTAATAAGTAGGAAACTATGGAAAGTCACTCCTCAGTGTTTACCTTGGCTTGAGGAAGCAATAAACACGAAACCACTGAGAAAGAACCAAGTTCAAACCATACACTCTCTGCAGCTGCTTTATAAACTCTATTAAGAAATAATTAGATTTAGGGTTTTTAAATATTAATCTCACTATAGATTTAGTTTTTCAGTAGGGATTGCTTTATCGAACAATTATCTCTTGAGCACCTTCCACCTACTAGGCCCTGATACATTCTGGAATTATAAAATGAGTAGGATACAAAGGATTTAGAAGTTTTTGCTTTGGTAGAATGTTGACTAGATATATAAGTAGTGGCAGATAAACTGCCGTGTAATGTGGCATTACTGCAAATAAACAAATCCTGTGATTATTCCAGGGACAAAAAAAAATAAACACTTCTTAAGGATTTGTTGTAATATACAAATGACAGTTGACTTTCAGTATCTGTAAATTTTTCATCCATGAATTTGATCAACCTCAAATTAAAAATATTCAGGAAAAAAAATTTCACAAAGTCACAAAAAAGTAAAACTTGAATTTTTGCATGCTGAGTACTACACTGAATCCATGTGAATGAAATATGTGATATTGGATATTATAAGTAATATAGAGTTGATTTAAAGAATACAGGAGAATGTGTGCAGGTTATATGCAAACACTGTGCCATTTTATATAAGGGACTTGTGCATCCACAGATTTCATTATTCTTAGGGGTCCTGGAACCAATGCCCCATGGATAGAGAGGGATGACTGCATATTGTTGGGAGTTAACAATAACTTTTTGAGAATTGCTCTTCCACATACTTAGAAGTTAATAAATTGTTAAATGGGTACACCTAACCAGAGTTGATTATTCCAAAAAGGACACTTGATCTATCTAGGCCAGAATACCCAATTCCCTGACCACAATTAATTTTTCCATGGATGAGAAACCAATCTAAGTCAAGTTATTCTGCAGAGGGAAACCAATATAAGAGGTGGTCTTGGAAACATCTGATTTCCAAATTCCTATTACCTCTGTGGTCTAGCATCATTTATGTCTCTCAGTAACCTTTTTCAATGCTTCTTTGGATTTCTTGAGATAGTACACACATTTTTGCTTAAGCTTATTCAATTTGAGTTTCAACCAAATGTATTCTGATTGAGTTTGGAAAAAAGTCAAAGTCTGTGTTTTAGACAGACTCCCAAGGTAATCCTTCAATGATTTCCGATCTGCTGTTTTTCACACTTTTGTGCAATCCCCTGTCTTTGAATTTGGCAAAAGCTGTGAGTTGTTTCTAACCAATAGAAAATGGCAAAGATGATGAGATATGACTTCCTTCCTTAGGTTACCAAAATTGAAAATTGTAAATGTTGGGAAAATCAGATCAGAAAGGTAAAATAACGTCTTTTAGTTAACTGGCTGACACACTGGCTTTGGACCTTCTTGTCATCATCTTGGATATATCAACACAATGATAGGAAGAGTATTTCTGAAAGTCACTTCATACTGGGATATCTACCTACCTATTCACAAAAATGACTGTAAGCCATGTAAATATAACCTACATTGAATCTTTCCTCAACTCAACTTCCTCTGGCCAGAAGCAAAAACTGTCAATGACCAATGACCACTAGAATTGTACCTAATAAGTAGAAAGTCTAATGAAGGGAAATTTGAAGTGGAAAGAAGTTGCAATTTTACCAATTATAGTTCAAATATCCCACATCTGCAAATTCTACAAAGTCAATCACATAACCACATTGATAAAGTCCTTTGCAATAGCATGAAAGAAGCATGTACAAGTAATGGGTGCTCAAACATAACCTTCATCAGTTTCATGATAATCTTCCTTGGATTTATCTAAAGTCACACAATTAGTGGCAGAATCTGAACTAAAACCATATCTTCTTGATCCCCAGTCTCATGTGCACACAAAAGTCCTAATAATAAAATCAAGAGTAAGAAAGCTAGTGATAGAGGTAGTTTGTGTGTGTGTGTGTGTGTCTGTGTGTGTTTTCAGTTGCATAATAGAGGCTCTATTGACAGAGCCTAAATAATGATTTTCAACCTTCAAAAAAATCTGTAAGTTGGCTAATTTGTGCAAAAGCATTTTGTATTCATTAGAAAAAGTACTTTATGGGTTATGGATGAATAAAACGGTAATTGGATATTATATTAGAAATTATATTAAGAAAGTAGGTTGGAACTTGTTCACTGTAAATTAGTTTGGCAGGGATCTGCTTCCTGGGAAACCAGGAATGTTTTGGAATAGGGCTGAGATATGAATCATAGTCTCCCTGTTGACAAAATATCCAAAATGTAGAATCAACTCATTAATAAAGTCCTATACAGACAAATGTGTCCTATGTCCCCTCCCCTCAACCCTTTTTACTTCTACTGCCTTAAATAAAATAATATCTCCTTACAGACAATTGGTTATGTAGCAATGATAGGAATCAGTGAACAGAGGAAAGGGAACAATTTCTGGAGGCAGTTTATATCCTGAATAGGAGTAAGAATACATCAGAAAAGAGAATAAATCCGTTAGCCAGATGTAATGACCTGGAAAGGCCAAAACAAAGTTTTAGTGTTCTGAGAAACAAGAATGAAAAAAAAAAAAAAAACAGGATTAATCCGGATAATTCTCTAATGCAAAAGTTTACACTTAAAATCATGAGTGCAAAATCAGAGACCCTCTTTCTAAACTAGACAAGGAGAATTACAGAAACAAAGACTGATGAACTCATTTGCTCCAAATTTGCTATGGCATCTGTGGGAAAATTTAGACTCTCAAAAAAAATCACAGCTTTAGAAATTTTATTGTAATTGAAGATATGATTTTATATCATTTTTAAAATTTGAATATAGTTATAATCAGTTTCAATCTGAGTTTATACAGTATCAAATTAGTATCTGGAAAACACTCAGGAAATAGTGGGATGGTAACTTGGATAACTGAGTTTTATTAAGAATGAAAATTCTATTTTTATTTTCAAAGGTAATCTGAGCATACTGATTCTTTTAATTTTCTATTTATCCCTTCTTGACAATATTCAGGCAAATATTTTCTGTTAAATCACTATAAGTATGCAATCAATTCTTGGTGTGTTTAAAAGCTTTGTTTAGGTGTTTGATGTATTTCCCACATCTTATGATGTTTCTTTTTCTTCCTTCCTTGCTCATGGGTAATTTTTTGGCCAGAATATAAAGTATTCTAATATAAATTATGTTATACTGATGATTGTTAAAGACTCTCATACCTTAAAAGATTTTGGAGATTAATCTATAGATTATTTTATCCTTTAAAATTTCTGTCACTCAATAAAATAGATTACATAGATGTACTTTCATAGGAATTGTAATTTCATTTCTATTACTAATTTCCATAGTACTTATTTTAAATAATGTAGAATGGAGATATTTAACTTAAAGTAAAGTAACTATAATAAAGACTCTATTTCTCATTTTAGTATTTCATATCAATAAGTTAAATTAGAATTGGATCTTTATTATCCTCTGTCAGTTTTAAAACAAAAAAGAAAAGAGATGTACAATTAAATTCAACCCATAGGCAAGAGGCACTTCCATGGTTTGAATGTTTTTGTTCTCCCCAAAATTCGTATTAAAAACTTAATCCTCAATACAACAGTATTGGGAAGTATGACTTTTTGAAGAGGTCATTAGGCCATGAGAGTTCCTCCCTCCTGAATGGATAGGGCTATAAAAAGGGCTTGCAAGAGTGGGTTCACTGTCTTGGTCTTTTCTCCTGTGAACACAGTGTTTGTCCCTTTTGCCCCTCTGCCTTTCACTATGTGAGGATAAAGAAAGAAGTCCCTCACCAGGTGCTGTGCCTTGATCTTGGACTTCTCAGCCTCCAGAACAGTGAAAAATAAATCTCTGTTTTGAATAAATTACCCAGTCCGTGGTATTTCATTATAGCAGCACAAATGGTTTGTTGTAGTGGAATTGGTTATAATGTTAGTCAGACCTGGGTTCTGTATTGACAGAAAAGATGGTTTGGAAGTACCTTTCATACTTTGTTATTTTCTTTTAGTGTCTTTGACCTATTGATATTTAAATGACTAGATTATTTTCAGGGATAATAATTATACGAAATAGAAAATGATTAGGGCATGAATCCATTACAGAGTCAAAAGTAGGCAACTGCTTAAGAGTTTCAGTTATGAGTGTTTGTATTCTTAAATAGTGGCAAAAGTAGACAAGTGTTTAATAATGGCCTTCATAGCAAACTTGTTGGAAGTCATGCAAGCAAACACAAATGAGCAAGAAAATCTCACAGTTGCCACAAGTTGTATTCCAGCTATGAACTTCTAGTCAACCATGTCCTGGAGTAGAACATGGTATTCATATAATTATATCTAGAATAAATGGCCAAAGTAACCAAAACGAGCAATACTTTGCACAAATGGAACCACCTACTTCTCCATGGCCCGCTGTTCTGTCACTAAGTATATAGAGTTATGCAAAGATAAGGGCCCAGAAATCTTTCACAAATTATCTGTAATGAGGATGTCTCTCATTTCAGGGACATACATGCTGGGGGCAGAAGGGCAAAAATGAAGAAGGAAAACTTTTGTGGTTATGTTTCCAATGAAGTTCAGGATTATGACCATAACAAAATGGCTGAAGTTACATGAGATATTGATGGTGAAAGATGCAAAATTGGGGGAACATTTATGGCATGAAAGATAAAGGAAGTTGTGGATTTCTGGTTAATAGACTCTCAATTGGGATTCGGGGAAAAATGTCTCTATAAAGATAACCTTTGGCATCTATGAATAAATCTTTAAGTTTATAAGACATTTTGGTGATTGGTAAGTGTGATGATTAATTTTGTGTCAAGCTGAGTGGGCCATGGGTGCCCAGATTAAACATTGTTTCTGGGTATGTCTGCAAGGATATTTCCAGATGAGATTGCTTTATTTCAGCAGATTTAGTAAAGCAGATTACCCCCCATCTCCCCACCCCCAGCGTGAGTAGGCATTGTCAAATCCTTTGCAGGCCTAAATAGAACAAAAGGCAGAGAAAGGAGGAATTTGGTCCTTTTTCCTTGCCTCACTGCTTGAGCTGGGACATCTTATCTCATCTGCCCTGGGACTGAAATTTACATCATCAGCTTCCCTGGTTCTCAGGCTTTCGGATTTGGACGGAATCACATCACCAGCTTTCCTGGTTTTCCAACTTGCAGATAACAGATCATGGGACTTCTCAGCTTCCATAATTGTATGAACCAATTCCTCATAATAAATCTGTCATATGTTTATGTGAGACATTTTTTATATATATCTACTATATACATATTACATGTACACATATGTGTGTATATGTGTGCATACACACACACTCACACACACACACACACACACACACACACCCCACCTCTTATTGGTTCTGTTTCTCTAGAAAACTCTAGAAAATTCTAATATAATAAAGAGTCAAGAAAATAAAATTACAGTCCAAGAATAGTTTGAGACCTAGAAGGATCAATGAGATTAAAAATCGTTGTGACGGAACTGTAGAAAAGTGTAGACCGTTTATCTGAGAAGACAGGAATGTCAATTAGGATGCTAGATTTGGAACAGTCACATTGGATGGAATTTGACATTAGGGTACAGGTATGGGTACTTTCTGACTCACTGATTTTTAGTATAGGTAAAGAGCTTAGGCTTCTTTTGGGGTTAAAATATTTTTATAATCTACCGTATTACTCTTAAGTTAAAAAAGAAAAAGAAATTCCCTTGTCCTTTTGTAACCACAATAAATTGATGTTTCTGATTTAACTGTTTGACTATCATGGAGGAATCCTAGCTGATATTTAAAGCTCTGTTACTCTCCATTCTTCCTGTGGCTTTCCACTATTTAAACAAATCACAATTTTTCTCTCATGTTGTTAACTTCACATGATTCTGTTAACGTTTTGAGATTTTCAGTAAAGCTACATGATTATTGTTTTGAGATTTGAATTAAAGCTATAATTTTTTCAATTATGTTTTTGTTTTCATTATGTAAAAATGTGTTAGCCTTGTTGAAAAGAAATTGTTTGTGAAGCTTGTATCCTTTAGTCTTGTAATTTTATTTGTGCTTCCTGCCTCTAATTTTTCTCATTTATAAAAGTAATGATTATAAAACTCAGAAGAGAATATTTCTCTAAGCCCCTCAAAATTGTCCACTCTCCCCAAAATACCCCAGTAAGTTCGAACCACTTTTTATTTCACTTTACATTGTTATGTTTCTCCAATTCTAAAAACACTAGGGATATTTATTTAAAAATAAAAATTTTAGAGCCCACTATAGCACAATTCCTCATATAATTCTTAGGATGAACAAAATTTGGAAAACATTACATCATGTATCTCCTTACCCTGTAGACAGAGACAAAATAAATTAGGAGATTACTTTTTATATATGTGGTCTGCAGAATCTATTTCATCAATAGTAGTATTCAGGGACTTTATTTATCTAGAAAATTTACTTCCATGATAAACATGATTGAGAATGAGTTCCAATGGAACTTATGATATTACTCTACTAACCACTGGGAACAAATTAATCTAAAATCTTTAGTTACTGGAAATCTCCAGCTGTGAATTATAGTTATGACACCTCAGTATTGAGACCAGCACTGCAACTTTTGTTTAAAGAGATCAATTAAAAAATATTTCTAAAGAATGTTCTTGTTGTCTTTTGGCTCAAGTTATATTAAGAGATTTAGAAGTGATTTTTTTTTAATAAAGATGTTTTGGATTAAAAATAAAGCACGACATTATTTATTTGTATATCTCAAGGTTTAGAAGAAAAGTGTTTTTCTGAAGTTAAAGAACATATTATGGACTGCCACTTGAGTTGGATTCAGATAATATCAGGAGCCCTGGTGTACTCCCAACCCCAACATAGACTTAGGACAATGTGTGTTTGAAATATCCAAGATTTTTTGAACTAGGCCAAAATTTAGGAAAATCATTGACATTGATAAGTTCCCAAAAGCCCTTGTTTCTATGATTATCTCCTTATAGTGTCCTTTCTTCTGGCAGTTTCCTACTCCTTACTGTGAACCCTCCTCTAACCCCAACAAGTTTCTCTAACGTATATACAAATGTACAAACCAGCAGTGGTGTCTCTGAAACATGTCTCCATAAAAATTGCTCTAGGGTCCAGGACCACATCTGTTTTAGCACTTGGTGACACTTTTCCTTCTCATCTCATCCAAAACTTTACTGCAGCAGGATTTAGAGAGGTTCGAAGACTTATTGGAAGGCAGTGGTATCATACAATTAAATAAACAGAAAATAAAAATCTCAGCAATGTAGATAAGATCTTTCTATTAACATGAATTTTTAGAACTCGATTTTAGTTTTAAAATAATGGTGCTTACTATTCTAACTACTTAACAAACATAACATTTAATTATAAAAAAAAAAATCCCATGAAGTATTTAACATTACTACCCTTTCTATTTTACAGATCAGCAGAGAGAAGTAAGGAAGTTGCCTGGAATAACAGAAAACTGACAGGGCCAGGATTTGAACATATATAATTGTAATATCAGTTCCGTACCCTATTTATATTTCTTGTTAGGAAATACACGCTTTTTTGGTAATAATAATAAAAATAATAGAATTCTAAGTATGTTCCAAGCACTGTACTAAGTACATCTTCACTTATATTTCTTCTCATTGCAATAGCCATGAGAATGTTTTGGTAACTTGAAGCACGTATAACGGCATATACATGATCTATGAATCGATACATATTTGTTGATTGAATAGATAAATCTTAATGTATTTTATAGAATTCATAAAAATTTTCCTTAGCAATATGATAGCTATTTAAGTGAATTTCAACCAATATTTTTTTGCAATTAGTAATTGGGACCTATTTATGAAATCTATATAACTAAATAACTGCTGTTGCACAAGACAAACATGAGAGATGTAAATCAAGTCAAATAAAATCCAAAAGAGAAATCAAAATCTGGAAAATCTGATGCTGAGATTATTCTTATGGTCATATCATGCTAAGTACAATAATCATTTCCTTGAGGAAGAATTGAAAGATTACCCCAAACCCCACTGAATATCATTTATGCTTTAGATAAATAATTTTTGCTTTGATTAACTACCATAAATTATACCCATTTCTCAATTCAAATGCAAGAATATCTGTTCAAAACCAGTCCCCTAATTATTTTCACGAAATCACAAGGAACTCCTCTTTGTGTTGTTATAAATTGATATTGGATGGGATGGACTCTTATGCATTGCACTAAGTTTCTGGGCCTCGAATAAACACAGATACACACTCCTTCCAAGGAGACTATCTTAATAGACTTATTTCAGCTCTCGTTTACGATATGTTACAAGACCTCCAAGATATAACAAATGTCCTTATGTGTAGAAGAGGCCACCAAATATCTTCAGATAGTTGTAATTACCATGGAGATTTGCATCTGAAAATCTGCTTTATTTTCTCTTCCCTTATCAGAAGCTATCGGGAGACATCTTGCTCAGGCAATTGTCTTTTGCTTACAGAGCTAGCAATTCTTTTGATTTCAAATTTAAAACCCAAAGACAAGCTGAATCTGACTGATTATGCTTCAGGTAGCTGTATTAAATAATTACCTATAGTATGAGTGTCCAAATGTGGTCTTTCACCCTTCAGCATTCGACTCCAACCAAAACTAAACTATCATACAAGAATGACATTTTTCCTGTTGCTTTATTCGCCCTATCTCAGCTCCTCTAACCACTCTTTTGTCCTTTAAAAAGCTGAATACATAATGGAAGTATTGCATTCTCTCTATCCAGAGAGAGCAAGTCATCACATTTCTAAAACCCCAGCAAGATGTCGAGCTAGGAAAGAAAGACAGCCATCCATATTACTGGGACAAAATTGACTTCCGAGATCAATAAAAATTATAATTAAGCTGTGGATATTTATCCTTCTTAAAGCCTTCCATTTCTCAAATATTTAAATGATGACTTTGCAATACAACTTTCACTTCATCAGCGTCTCTGTGGAAATTGGAAATTACAGTATGTGATACAATTAAAATGTATATCCACAACCACTCAGAATAATCATGGCTAATTAGAAATTATGAATCATTAAAATAACATGGTTTTCTGTCAGTGTGTGTGCACAGCACATTCATGTCTTCTAACTTCCCAGTCCAATCTCAGTAAATCTAAGGAGATACATTTGTTACAATATTTCTATTAAGCCTCTCCATTAAGTAAATTACCATTACAGCCAAAGTTTAAAGGTTATCTGGGCTAGCAAACTACTCAACATAGCTAATACATATAATTAGCTGTGGTTAGATTTCACATTAAACTTTTCCACTGCTATTTAGAGAATTTTCAAAAACAAATCATTTATGCAGGCTTATCAAGGTTGCTACAGTGCTCCTGACAGAATTCAGAATATCTTTATCATAATAAAATCCTAATTTATATTTTTCTTGTATCTATCATTAATTTTAAGGCTGACTTTAAAATCATGCAAATATTTGAGTTTGGTATTTCTGAAACAACATTATGAAGGCTACATGGGAAAAGTAAAAATGTATTTAAAATTTTAAAAAGAAAGAATAAAACATTTAGAATTAAACTAAAACATGATTTTTTTTATTTCAAAAGCTGGTATTTCTTAAACAAAAAGTTCAGTATGAACTTAAAAGGAAAAAACTACTCCTACGAAAATGGTTTCTGTTCAAATATGCTAGATTTAAACAATATTTTCAGAGAACGTCAACTGTCCAGTATTTGTATTAAATTCTTGATATATGAGAGATTACGGTGAGGAATTCCAAGAAAGATAGCGAGAGAGGAGGTATTCTCTCTAAGAGAACAGGCAAAGATCGACCTGATACAGCTCCATTTAAAGCTACAATTATTGAGGCAGAGGGAAAAATAATATTAAAGAAAATGATGAACTCAATTGGACCTGTTCCCTCAGAAGAAACTTCTGACAGTTGCAAATTCATAATCCAAAGAAAAGCTTCAGACAGCTCCTTCCCTGAATGCATAGTGAACATGCTCCAAGATTTAAGTGAAACATGATTCCAGAAATCTCCAACCTTAATAGAAAGGCATTTAGACCAGAAAAACACTGTCAGAATACAATGTTTAAATAAAGTAGGGGGTGGGCCGGGCGCGGTGGCTCACGCCTGTAATCCTAGCTCTCTGGGAGTCCGAGGTGGGCGGATCATTCTGAGCTCGGGAGTTCGAGACCAGCCTGAGCAAGAGCGAGACCTCATCTCTACCAAAAATAGAAAGAAATTAATTGGACAGTTAAAAATACATATAGCAAAAATTAGCCGGGCATGGTGGCACATGCCTGTAGTCCCAGCTACTTGGGAGGCTGAGGCAGTAGGATCCCTTGAGCCCAGGAGTTTGAGGTTGCTGTGAGCTAGGCTGACGCCACGGCACTCGCCCCAGGCAAGAGAGTGAGACTCTGTCTCAAAAAAAAAAAAAAAAA
>CAUYSK010053908.1:0-13821 GCA_963575035.1 Avahi laniger | reverse complement strand
AGGAAATTATCCACCGATTCATTCCAAAACATTGTTGTGCTTGGTACTACCATTGGCCCTGGGAATCAGGCTGCAGAACTGAGACTGAAGAGCAAGGTAACGATACAAAAATTGAGGGAGATTGCAAGTGGTCTTAAGACAAATACAAAGTCTGGGCTTGAAGGGTTAACACTGTGCAGTTCCTTGAAACCTAAGGTGACAGTGGCTCAGCAACAACACCCCTGGTGGGTTGGGGTGGAGGCTGGAGAGGGCAGGCCCGAGAGGAGGAGTCTCAGGGAGCCCAAAGGCTCCAGGGCCATTAGGCAAGGCCCTAGCTGGCTCTTTTTTTACTTTGCAGTTAACTGTGGAGTCTGGCAGCATAGGACCCTGTCTATCTTTATATTCTCAAACACTATCTTCAATCACACTTTATCATTCATAGGACACTTCTTTGGCAAGAGTCACTATTTGGAAGACAGCCAAAGAAACAGGAAGTAAGAAAAAAAAAAAGCTCTGAATGTCCAGGATAGCATGATATGGAGTTTTATCTACTGGAAATTGAAGTGCTTCACTTCTTCAAGAATGCCTTAGGCACTCTGCCAAAGCCTAGTGATGCTACAGCAGTCTGTAGACTTCCCCAGATCATAGGAGAACCAAAGTGGCAGGAAAGGCAGTGAGTGACAACTGAGATATGAGAGCGGAAGAGGAAATGGAAAAACTAGACAGCAGTTGAGAAAGTGTACTTCTCTGGGTGTAGATTAATGCAAGGACAAACTCTGGAACAGTCAATGGACTCCAAGACATCACTGTATTGTGGGATGGGTTCTTGTTCACAATAATGCTTGATTTATCAATACTAACTCAGCTAAGATCCCTAACTCCATTTAACTATGCAGGGAAATGTGTAATGCATTTTAGAAAGATCGCCTTCCCAAAAGACAAAGGGTAAAAATAAAATGTTAGCACAGCTAAGTAGAGTTCACTAATATTTTTTGAATTATTTCATGACTGTTTATTTCACATATATATAATTTTTCATTCAGTACTTGTACTAGCTGCAAGATATTTTTATTCTTATTCCTACTTTACAGAGGAGGAAGCTGAGGCTTGGTGAAGTTAATTGATTTGCTCAAAGTCCCCAAACCAGTAAAAGGCAGTACTGGTCTTCAGACCAAGTTTTGTTTTGCTCTAAAGGCTGGGTTCTTTAGATTTTCATTAGCTGCCCCTGTTCTACATTTCAGGCTCAAGGGTTGACTGCTTATTAGTTGCACAAAATCATATTTTTAAATATTGTTCTGCATATTTTTATTTAATGGAACTTTGTTAGCAGGCTTTATTTCTCCATTCAGTTCTTAGTAACTCATTTCTGATCTGCATTTCTCATAAGGGGCTTCTTTCAGAGGTTGGTTTATTATTTTGGATTGTTTTGTGTTTGGACATGTCAGCATCTCCCTGTAGGCAAGCACACTGAGATGATTTGTGTTGATTTATATCAAATGACTAAATGATACAGTATTCTTAAGGAAAAAAATGCTGTGAGTCAGCAATCAGAGTTAAATCTGGTAGGTGTTCAGTTATATTAGTTTCTTCACTTTCTGAAGATGTACAAATATAAAAACAATGTTTAACTGTCATCCTAAGCTTGGAAAATATGTTAGGTAGGCAGGCAGAAATATATGTTCTAAGCAAACACAGATCCCTTGAGCTAAAACAGGAATAAATGAAGCACTGATTGCAAAATCTAAATTCTCTAAAATTTTGTGGATGACGCTTAAAGAAACTGCTCAGAAAACAAGGATGTTGCCTGTCATGGGTCAATTTTGACCATTTTCCAGATCAGCTATTAAATGTTAAGCCTGGAGTTTTATGTTCTATGTTGGCAAAAATTTCTGCTGTTTTCCTGAAGGTGGACTCCTAGTATAATAAAAAGATTTGTGTATAATTAAAAAAACAGTGGAACATCCAAGTTTGCATCCTACTTTTGCTGTTTACTAGCTGGATAAGCCAGCTGCAAGTTACAAGAAACTTTACATTCTTATGAATAAAAATGGAGATGATGAACTAATAATATAAATGATAATAACACCTGTCCTTCCAACCTCATGGAATTTTTGGGAAGATAAAAAGAGATGATATAAATGAATATGCTCTGTGAATATGCTGTATCATTACATAAATATGTATTATTAAAATAGTAATTTTATTTTTACATAGGTTACATCATTATAGATGGTTTTAATTCAGTTTTGTTGGTGATTATCTTTGGTTGAATCTAGAGTGAATGTAGCATTAGAATTTTATCTTCTTGAGGGGTTATACCTTTATAGGCTTTGAGGATGGCATCAATTCAGTTTTGTTGTTTGATTATCTTAGGCTAGGTCTGGATTGGCATGTGACTGGCATTGAGTTTTTAATCAATCCATGGTAACATGCAGTCTTGTGATGCCAAGATCTTTTTCAGGTCTTTTTGTGCCTGGCCTTTAATTTTAGACCAGTCCTCAGGATGTGCAGTGGATCTTCTGGATGATGTCACATTCTGAGCATGGCTTCAGAAAGGAGATTAAAAAAAACTGACTCTGATATTGAGCCTCATTCTACGGCAGATAGAAACAGGTGAGACAGGGTGCATGTGTCATCACTCTTACCATCTCGCTTTTGTACAGTAAATGTAATACCTCATCCACAAAAATCACAAGCCTGTATCAGGTGTGTGGGCAGGCCCCTTGGTAAAGAGAGAAATGCTTTCTTTTATAAGAGGCAATGCATAATGACCAAAAGCCCATACTCTAGAATCTGACAGACATGTTTTACTTAATCTCCCTAAATACAACCAAGTTACTTAAGTGCTCTTAACCTAGTTTTCTCATCTGTAAAATAGAGACTATTGCAAACACCATATGGGCTATAGTCATTGGTAAATGAAGCAACTTTTGTAAAGTTATATCTAATGTATTATTATTATTAATATTATGAATCCACAATTGGCAGAGGCTGGAAACAGAAATACAGATGAAGGAAAAGACAGCAATGCGTCCCTGGCACAGCTGTTACACATCTTAGAATCATATACATAGCTTTTCCAAAGCCTTTTTTTTCTTTTTTGAAACAGAGTCTCACTCTCTTGCCTGGGCTAGAGCGCTGTGGCGTCAGCCTGGCTCACAGCAACCTCAAACTCCTGGGCTCAAGTGATCCTCCTTTCTCAGCCTCCCGGGTAGCTGGGACTACAGGCACGAGCCACCATGCCCAGCTAATTTTTTTCCTATTTTTAGTTGTTTGGCTAATTTCTTTCTATTTTTAGTAGAGACAGAGTCTCACTCTTGCCCAGGCTGGTCTCGAACTCCTGGGCTCAAGCAATCCTCCCACTTTAGCCTCCCAGAGTGCTAGGATTACAGGCATGAGCCACTGTGCCCGGACCCAAAGCCTTTTAAATTCATCTATGGTGAAATTGGTCTACTGTTGGTATTGTGCCATCTAATAGTTCTTTTAGCATTAATTGTACTACAGTATCAATAGAACAGAACTATTAAGTTTTAAGTTCTGTGACATTTTGTTTTTAAGATCTAAGCATAGTTATGACATTTTTAAAAGAAAATTTTAGACTAGGTATAGTCTGTGTTTTGTTGGGGAGACAAAAAAAACCTGTATAGTGCTAATATTCTCTTTTTCATGCCTATGTGAAAGCATTCTTTGAATTCTAAAGAGCATAGTTTTGTCTGCAGAAAATTATGAATAGTCTGAGGCATTTGCTTCAGAAATATTACCCAAAGTGTCTCATTTCTATTTTCTGACAATTCACACGTAAGTGTTGATTTTTTTTTTGTTTGTTTTAAATGCTTTCAAGTCCGGGGCTAGAGTCCCCTGGCACCAGCCTAGCTGACAGCAACCTCAAACTCCTGGGCTCAAGCGATCCTCCTACCTTGGCCTCCCAGAATGCTAGGATTACAGGCGTCAGCCACCGCACGCGGCCCTAAAATATCTCATATAAGCTATCATCTTGCTGAAGATAAGATGAACATTGCTTCAGCTCTGGTCATTTTCCAGGACTATGTGATATTTAATGAACCTGTCTAGCCTACTAATTCTCAGTGTATGCCTATGCGTGCGTGCGTGGCATGAATTTGCTTGTGATTAGCAGAGACTATCACCTGGTGGTTGCCTCCTATAAAATCTCCACGGGGTCAGGGAGTGGTATTTGGGACTTTTTTTTTTTTTTACGGGACATGGGTCGAGAAACTCTGGCCTGGCAATGTAATGTTCATTGCTGCTTGATGTTGATGAAACTCCCCAAGAAGGCAAGAGCGAGGCCTAAGCCTCAGAGAGGAATTTGTTGCCACTGTTTGCCAGGCCTTCAGTTTAACTTGAAGCTGGAGGCCACATTGACAAAGTCTGTCCAAAAGTCATTGCTTGCCCGTTTGGGTGCTCCACCAGCTAATCCTAGACTAAGGAGCAGCTCCCAGCTGTTTCCTGGTGGATGGGCGGGGCACACATGAGTTCACTTTTCTCTGGTGTTCTACCCCTCAGTCCCGAATACTGCCTTCCTTGTTGCCTTTTTCATCAACTAGCATGCAACAATTCCTGGAACGGATCTTCAGAATTTGCGTTTTCCAAAAGGTATCAATAAATTGAAGAAGTTTCCCAAGGAACAGTGATACGCGGGTGTCTGAGGGCAGATAAGTGGTGAAGGGGCAAGGGTACCCTTTTTTAGGATTCATGGCATGCAAATAACTTATTAGAATGTATATGACCGTAAACACCGTTTCTTCCAGGGGTAAAGTAATTCTCAGTCCAAAGAGACGGAAGTCACCAGGAGCTAGCAGCCCCCTATCTTTGCCTGCGTGACACACAGCGTGTCAGATCAGGATGTGGGTAGGAAACTATGACCAGACGACGGTAAAGAAGGCGGGAACTTGGGCGCCGCGGCGCTCGCGGGCAGCGCAGGGGTCTCCTGCGGCTTCCAGCCACTGGCAGACGAACTCTTTGCGGCTCGAAAGGAAAGCGCAGGAACTCTTAGGGCGCGCGGGGACCCGGAGGAGGCTGCCGCGTCTGCGGCGAAACCAAAACAGGGCAGGGCGGGGCGGGGGGTGCTCCCTAGTGGCGGGCGGGCGGGGAGGGAGGACACCGAGCTCGGGAGAAGGAAGAGGCGCCACCAGCCGCAGGGCGAGGCGGGGGCGCCCGCCGGCGTCGCCTTGCCTCTCCCGGTCGGCCTCGGCTCAGGCCGGGCCGGGCGGGCTGGGTGGCGCTCGGGGGCCGGGCTCCGAGTCCCCGCTTTTCCTCCCTCCTTCCCCCTCTCGGGGCCGTCCCGAGCGGCCGGGCCAATGGGCGCCGAGAGGAGGGGAGCGGGAAGCGGAGCGCGCTGGGCCCGGCCCTCCTACGGCGCCCCTGGCCGCCGCGCCAACGCCGACGCTAAGTTTGCGCCCCGGGAGTTTGCGCCGGTTCGCGTCCCCGGGCGTCCAGCTCGGTCCTCCGCCAGCCAGGCGGCCGCGCGCCCCTCGGTGCAGCCACTCGAGAGCAGCCGGGCGGGAGGGCGCCGGGCAGGGCGGTGCGGGCTGGGGCCGGGGCAGCCGCCTCCCGAAGATGCAGGATGGCAGCGGAGCCGCCGCCGCCCAGCCTCTCCTACCGCACCACGGGCTCCACCTGTCTGCACCCGCTCAGCGAGCTCCTGGGCATCCCGCTGGACCAGGTAAGCGGCCCGCGCGCCGCGGGGCTCCCCGAGCGATCGCGGGCGTGGAGCGGTGGGAGAGTGTTGTCCACTCCGGACCCCCTCCGTCCCCATGCCATATTTTACAGCTGCAAACTAGACAGGTGGGCTTTTCTATTTTTTGAGTTGGCGTTAATGTTTTTCTCCTTTGAATGTGAAAAATATTGGTACACTCTACACATTAAGGTCGACTGAACTTTTTCTTTTTTTTTTTTTTAAAGTTTGGATTGCCTCGTTTCCTGTAATCAAGTTCTGAAATAGTCTGATAAAAGAATCCAGTGTTTCTTCCATCCGTGTTGTCAAGTCATTATTGTTTTTAATTTAGATGACCCTGCTTAAAAAAATAAGCCTGGGCCGGGCGGGGTGGCTCACGCCTGTAATCCTAGCACTCTGGGAGGCCGAGGCGGGAGGATAGCTCTAGCTCAGGAATTCGAGACCAGTCAGAGCAAGAGTGAGACCCAGTCTCTACTAAAAATAGAAAAATTAGCTAGGCGTGGTGGCACGCGCCTGTTGTCCCAGCTACTTGGAAGGCTGAGGTAGAGGATCGCATGAGCCCAGGAGTTTGAGGTTGCTGTGAGCTAGGCTGACGGCAGGGCACTCAGGGCAACAGAGTGAGACTCTGTATAAAAAAAAAAAAAAAAAAAAGCCTGATTAATCGGTAGCTCTGATCTATACATTTTGAATGAGAGACCTGGGTTTTAGAGTTCTGTAATGAGACTTGTCCAATCAGGGTGACAATTATTTTGTACCTTGTGAGAAACTACTAGGAAAGGGAGGAGGGACATACTAGGATCCTTGGGTTTTCTGAGGGCTTCAGTTTATTCAGTTGGCTTATCCTTGGAGTTCAATGCTTCTGAGTAGAACAGGTCAGCTGGAGGAGAGGAACCCTGGTGAAGTTATTTGGACTGTCCAGGAATTGCCAGCTACCATTAAAATTAAAAATGGCAACAATAGTAATTCCTGGTAAGAAGTCTTCCCGAAGATTGAGGCTGGCTTACTTATTTTCTTGTCTCTTTAGGTGCTGCAGGCTAGATCTGCTGTGTACTTAGTAGTGACTCAATAAATATACATTGATTTAGATGGGATTGAGCAGTGTACACTAGAGGAGGACCCAGTGCACTCCTGTTCTGTTTCATGCTGAGTTTTTGCCCAGTTTTCTTGCCCTTCCTCTCACTAGTGCTCTTTTTTTTCTTTTCTTCTAACAAGAGCATACCTGCTGCCCTTTACACTCACATTCCTTCAGCAATGAGGAAGTGAGACCTGGACGTTTGCCTTACTCAGGTACGGTTTACTGAGCCAGCTTTCTGCCTGGCTCACTCCGAGGATCTGACCTGGAACTCCACCTGATGTGACCATTGCCTTCTCATCACCTGCAAAATCCAGAAAGTCAGGGACTTGAGAGGTATCAGATGCCAGTGCATTTGTGCTTTTTGTAAATTACTGTTTAGTGAAGATGGGAGAGACGCAGGCACCCAGGCAGAGACAGACAGAATAGCAAATTCTTTAGCTCTGAAACTAAATATAACTCATAGCTGAATTTCCTTAAGGGGAGTTTGTTTTGTACTTATCTTTCTGCACCCCATCAGAATTTATTTTAATTGCCTTTTCTCTTTTAAGCTATTCTACACAGCTAGAAAG
This sequence comes from Avahi laniger, assembly GCA_963575035.1. Taxonomy (NCBI): domain Eukaryota; kingdom Metazoa; phylum Chordata; class Mammalia; order Primates; family Indriidae; genus Avahi; species Avahi laniger. The sequence goes on along the minus strand of CAUYSK010053908.1, from coordinate 6,506 downwards.
AAGAATCCAGAGAGGCTTTTTGTATGGAAAGAGATAGATTATTAAAGGACCATGGCAAGTTAGAACTGGGAAGTGCTGGTATAATGTTATTATGTCTTTTAACTGCATCCTCCCCCACCCCTAATTTCCTGGGTTTCTGTAAAAGTAACCCGGGTTTTAACTTATAAAAATGAACAAAAAAGCCCTAGGGATGTTTAAGATTGGGAGTGGGGAGGGATTTCTGGGATGACCTGAAGGAAAAATGTTGGCCACAGACAGACAGGAGCATCTGGGATCTCTTAGATCTTAGGTCAGTCTGACCACTGGCAGGAGCAAGTCTGAATGACCCTCAGTGGAAGAAGCACTTACGGACAATGCCCCAGGTAACTTATTTTAGGCCTGAGGAATATCTGAAACCATAAATAATGTGGTTTGAAACTAAACTGTGTCTTGAAGGTTTGGAACCTTGGTATGTTTTTCTCCTTCACATTTTTAAGGTTTTTTTTTTTTTAAGGGCTTAGATGTCAGACTGACCTGGGTGCAATTCCTGCTCTGCCTACATACTTCTTTTGTGACTGCTGGCTGGTACTCTAACCTCCCAGAGCCTCTGCATCCTCATGTGTAAAATGGAAGTTGGCAACAAGACCTACATTTTGGGGCTGAGAAATTTTATGTAGATATAAAATGCTCTATGTTGGGAAGGTCCTTGTATCAGACAGGGTCCTGGCAGGAAACAATTCAACTCAATTGGTTGAAATGAACAGACTTTAATGAATTACTTACAGGGGTGTGGGCAAGGTTTAAAAGAATCAATAAAGGATATTGAAATGCTTAGACCGGGGCTAGAAGGGGAAAGGGAGGCAGTTCATTGATATTGTCCAGTGAGAGCTGGACCCATCCCCTGCCAGGATGCAACAGTGGCCAACAGAGAGAGAACCTCAGCCTTTCTTCCCGCCCTGCAGCTCTTCCATCTCTTGCTGATGGCCTTCAAGGGTGCCTAGCATGGGGCGCCTGGGCAAATTGGTCTGCAGGGGATCCTCCTGGGGCACAGAACGGGAAGGAAAAAGGTGGAGCCAGATCTGGCAGGGCAACCCAAGGATAAGAGCACTGTCCTTGATACATGTTTGTCCCTGTCTCGTTGAAGAGTGACTTTTATTGGCTTGGGATATGTTCAAAATTATAATATATATACCTCCACATACCCAAATAGTTCTTCATATGCCACTTAAGGTCACTTAATTCTTTTCCTAATGTTTTAACATTTCATATGTCTATTCTATTCGTAATTTCTCATTGATTGCACCGTGGTGAATGTCTTTAGCCTCTGGGCCTCCCAGTATCAAGTAGTTTATTATCTGCAAAAATGGAACTATCAGGTGAGCATTCTGCTTGGTGGGTGGAGAACTCTTTCATCATTTTTTATCTGATTCTTCCATTTATCTGTTCTGTTAACTTCTGGGCACCATTAAATGGGGAAGTCTGTGTGCAATTATGACTATACTGAGAAAAAGTCTATGGTTTTTGTTTCCATAGACTTTTACTAGCCTGACATCCTCCTAAAGATGTCAAATGTAAAATCATCTCATCTAATTAGAGACAGATAGGGCACAGTAATTCCGATACAGAGTAAAGGAAATGCATGATGACTTAGGGGTCTTCACAGGTGCTTCATAGATAAATTGGTTGAAAACTGCATTTCTAAATTATGAGTCCACGTCCAGTGAGCAGATGCAGAGCTCCAGCAGTTAGAAGGATTATTCAGATAAAAAGCTTCACTTAGGATAAATTAGGCAAGAACTTTTCTTTACCATTTTTGGGGAATCAACAAATGGAGGGCAATTTTTTTTTTTGTAAATCATCTGCCTTTGTTTTCATTATGGAGTGTGACATGATCTGCCTTTAAACTAACCATAGCCTTCTAGGTTTGCAAGATTGACTGGTCTGCCAAAATGGATATGATAATGTTGACGTTATTAATTTGTGTGGTGCATGGATATGTCCTAGGAGCTGCGAAAGCTGAAAAGGAAACTGTTCCCAGGCTTTGAGGAACTTCCAATTTGGTGGTGGGGAATTCTGAGTGCCACGGATATTTTTACGTAATGGCGCCCTCAAACTTTGTGTGTGTGCATAAAGAATCAATTCAATGTTAAGCCAGAATTCTTTGTCTGGATTTCATTTTTTTCCTAATTTACCATCAGTAGAAAAAGGGGCAAGGGAAAAGTGGACCAGGAAATAAGAATCCAGGAAATGATTTTTGAGATTAAAGCAGCAAAGGTCGAGGGCTATTAACGTAAGCTTGTGTTACAGTTTAAAAGAATGGATGCATGAAGACCCGCTTTAAAGACCTGGCACTCGGGACTAATGGTGATACCACCACTGGGTTTTGATTATTCCACTGGGCCTGTGACCACAAGGTTTCTTTACCTATCTGGGCTTTTCAGTCCCTGGATTGTTCTCTTGGCCATGCTTGGAAAACTTAACCTGCAATTCTCTCTTATCTAAGACTTGCCCTTTGTTAAAAGCAGAGCTCACATTCCACAATCATTATTAAATCAATTAAATATTTATTGAATGCTATAGTGCCGGGTACCTGGCCACATGGTAGAAAATACAAGGATGAAAAGAAATTTAGGTCCCCGTCCTAGAAGAGCTTATACCAGGAGGAAAGACAAAAGGCCCATAGAAATACACAGGTGCTGTATACTCATGGACCCGTGTAGGTGCTGTACAGGAGTTTGCAGATGGTTCCAAGGTGGAATAGAGAAGGGAAGCCCACAGGACTCCTTACTGCTTACATTTGACACAGTTGACATTTGATGCTTGGTAAATATTGCCTTGTATTGTTACTTATCTTGTTGGGTTTATATGCTGAATTCCAAACTCATTTAAAGTCTCCTTGTGGTCAAGATTTTATCCTTCTTTGCATTCCCTGGAAGTGGTAGGTGCTGAATAAATTTTTATCTTTAGTAACAATATGCCAACAATAATGTTATAAATTATCAAACTTCAGTATATAGAACCTTGTTTTGAAAGTGGATAGTAGCTCAGCCTTCATGGGGTGGGGGAAGGATCTTCATTCTAAAATTGCTGTTATTGACACTGCCTCCAGGTTGTACGCTTGGGTTTCTGACTTGAACAATCTGCTCTTCACCCGGGGGCTTTGCAGTTTACCCCAGCTCAGGATGTGTGTGAGCGTCTGGCAGGCCACACAGCGTCAGCCCTAGAGAGGGCCACTTTGTTTTTCTTTTTTTGGCCTTAGTAGTTTCTCCAAAGTCAGGTCTCTTCTCCCCACTTAAGACAATCCCTGTCATTGTCTGATATTAAAAATGATTGGCATGGCCAGGCGTGGTGGCTCATGCCTGTAACCCTAGCACTCTGGGAGGCCGAGGCGGGCGGATTGTTTGAGCTCAGGAGTTCGAAACCAACCTGAGCAAGAGCGAGACCCCCATCTCTACTAAAAATAGAAAGAAATTAATTGGACAACTAAAAATATATAGAAAAAATTAGCCGGGTATGGTGGGGCATGCCTGTATTCCCAGCTACTCGGGAGGCTGAGGCAGAAGGATCGCTTGAGCCCAGGAGTGTGAGGTTGCTGTGAGCTAGGCTGACGTCACGGTACTCACTCTAGCCCAGGCAAAAGAGTGAGACTCTGTCTCAAAAAAAAAAAAAAAAATGATTGGCTTATGGGAAGAAGTTAATTTGGTTAGACCACAAACAGCAAGAATTGAGTTTCTACTGTGTTCCAGGAATTCCTGGGACTGTGCCAGGCTCTGATGATCTAAACATGAATAGAGCAGTGCCAGCCCTCTAAAAGCTCTTTGTCAGGTAAGACAGGGATGCATATCCCAACCAGTGGTGCTCATGTGTGGTACCTGAACCGCCAGTAGCAGCCTTGAAACTTGTTACAAATAAACATCCTCTGCCTGGGCACCACCCCCTTCTGCTGCCTGCGGGGCAGACCCAGCGATGGGTGATTTAATGAGCCCACCAGGTGATTCCGATGCATCCTAATGTTTCAGAACCACTGCTATACACAAATGAATCAAGCCGGGTGCAGGAGTAACAGAGGGAGGGACCCTTTCTGCTTTGTGGAATGTGAGGAGGAGTGGTTGTCAGAGAGGTTCTCACACCTGGGGAGGAACATGAGTTGAGTCTTGAAGAATGAATAAGAATTTGTCAGGCAAAGTGGGGAGAGCCATGCTGGGCAGAAAGAGCAGCACGTACACAGATGTGGAGGTGTGAAATTGTATGTTTCATTCAAGGAACCGAAAGTCCCCCGAGTGGCTGGCTCAGTGCAGTTGTGTGGACGGCGGGACTTTAGGTCAGAGAGGAAGGCAGGGCCCTGGTAAGGTGCTTGCACTTCATCCTGCAGCCCAGGCGTTGGCAAACTTCTCCTATAAAGGGCCAGACAGCAAACATTTTTGGCTTTGTGGGCCATACAGTCTTTGTTTCAAGTATTCAACACTGCCATTGTAGCAGGAAAGCAGCCATAGATAATATGTAAACAGTTGGGTGTGGCTGAATTCCCATACAACTTTATTTTTGGACACCGAAATTCGAATTTCATGGGATTTTCACGTGTCTTGAAATAATCTTCTTTCGATTTTTTTTTTAACTCTTTAAAAATGTAAAACAAATTTGTAGCATGCAGGCCACACAAAAATAGGCAGTGGGAAGGATTTGGCCCGAGGACTGGAGTTCGCCAGCTCCTGCTGTAGAGCAGATTCCCTCAAACATGGTGCGTGCATCATCGTCGGAATCTGGGTGTTTCTGGGATCCAGCCCAGACCTACCAAATCTGAATATCAGGGTGCAAGGACCTCGCTAGGTGATTGTTACGTCAACCAAGGTTTGAGAGCCATTACCGTATGTAGTCAAAGGGAAGGCATTGCAGGGTTGAAGCTGTGAAAAGATTTTCATTCTGCGAAGCGGTGTAGTAATCATCTGAGTGAGGCAGGGGTGGAGGAGGAAGTGGGTTTTTAGGAGGAGCGCAGGCCTGTCAGGGTCTTTAAGGGGGATACAGACAGTGCTGACCACGGTCGGTGTTATGGGTTGCTGAGTATAATCAACCCACTGGAAATTATACATTTTTAGAGGCACAAATATATGCCAATATATGCTTTTTCTCTTGCAGCAGCTCCTTTCAGCAGCAAAAGTGAAGCGGATAATTGAATGTTTTCAGAGACAGTTGTTGGGAAGTTAAGAAGTACGGGTGTTGAAAGATCCTGACAGGAGGTGGAAGTGATAAAAGTGAAAAAGGAATATAGCACCTCTTGTATTCTTCTGGAAAGAGCTGGAACACATTCCGCTAAGTGAGGTATCCCAAGAATGGAAAAATGAATATACTTTTTTATACTCTTTTATACACCAGGCTTTGTGTTAACAACTGAGTATACACAGATGAATAAGAAACACTCCCAGTTCTTAGAGAACATACAGCACAGTGCACAAGACAATTTCAATATGAAATTGCTACTAGGTGAGATGGGTCTGGGGGCACAAGAAGTGACAGATGTGCCTGGTTCACATTCCCCATTCAGAAAAGTGTAAAGGGAAACTGGTCACCAGTTCACATCCCATGACCATTAATATCTTCAAAAGTTCAATTCATACACATTAGGTTACTTTAAAGATCATATTGAATAAATAATTGGATAACCCAGCAGGTGACTAATAGCTTTTTGCTTACTTTGGGATAAGCCTTCTGTGATTCTCAGAAATCTCTTAATTGTTTGATTATTTAACAAAAGATTCCTGCCGTTTAAGTCTTCAACCCCCTTTAAAGTCATAGTAAGAATTAGTTTTGCATGCTCTCGTCATAGGGGGCTCGTTTTCCCCTTGTTCCTGGGAGGGATGGTAAGATAGGCTTGTTTTCAAGGTAGCAGCCATTAACAAGTGAGGTGATTCCTGATTTAACTGGGCCCTCACTCCAAAGCAGACCACTATCTCTCTTAGTCTCTGTTCAAGTTATTCCAAATAGAGTCACTGTGATTATTAGCTCCGTAGGTGATCGATAAAGGTTTGTAGAATGAATGGATGAGTCATTTACTGTGGCTCAGTTTCCGAAGCTGATCATCTGATTCTGTCACCTTTCCAGTATTCCAGTTGCACACTTTATTCTGTGTGCCATGCGGTTTAGTTTCAGTTTTCAAGGACACAATGCTGTGTTTTGCCAGTGACTCACCCAGTGTTGGGCTGCAGAGGCTGATAAAGGTAGGTATTATCTTGAAATAATACATCTCTGCATTCCATGAAGAACAGTCCTAACTATTAGGTCACTCGCTGTGAAGATGAACCTTCCATCTAAATAACCAGCTGTCGGAGTAAGCAAGAAGATCTTGTCTCTTTTTTTTTTTTTACATCGTTGGTGGTTTTATTTTATTTTTATTTTTTATTTTTTTTATTATTATTCCAAGGTATTGTGAGGGTACAAACATTCTAGTTACACTTTATGTCTTTGCCTTCCCCAAATGCAGGTTAAAGGCGTGCCCTTCCCTCCCTTTAGTGCTCCCCGTGTCCTTTAGTTGT
>CAUYSK010053907.1:0-48369 GCA_963575035.1 Avahi laniger | reverse complement strand
ATAAAATTTTCATATAATTTAAAATCTTAAAGTCATTATGTTAAATTTAAAAAAAGATAATCATAAAATATCTGGATCATTTATAAGGTGAAATACTAGAACATTAGTTCTCAAATATAAATTTAAGCTTATACTTTGATATCTTATTTTTATATCTAAAAATGCTAATAAAATTGGTGACTAACAGTTCAAAGTTACTTTAACTTTCTAGAAGAAAGAATTTTTTCTGAGAGTTGACATCATGATTAGTATATGTAATTGAAACTTCTAGATAAAAGGAAAACAATTCTATACAAAAATTTTTAATAAAAACGTTATAAGACATAAGTATTAGTTTTGTTAAAAGATATTTTATCAAAGATTAGATTACCATATACAGATGGTTTCATCTCTGGATTCTCAGTCCTGTTCCAGAGGTCAATGTCTCTATTTTTTCTTTAGACTCTTTGCTCTTATTAGTTAATCCCTTGTTATGAATTAATATTTCTTCATATGCAATTTTTACTGTTCAAATTACCAGTATGGTTTCTGTCTCCTAACTGGTACCTAACTGATAAAATATAACATTTTATTAGACTTTTACTTAAATGAAGAAGGTAAGGGAAGTAACTTTCCACATCAAAATATGAAACGTTTCATATTTATGTGAATATCTCTTCCAAATATTTACTGTTTTTCAAGATTTAGTTTATTTCATGGTATATTTCATTCATATAGTCACCTTTTAAAAACCTGATTTTTTCCTGATAATTTAATTTAGAACACCATAAAGATTCACAGTTATTAATAGTTACATATTTTATGGTGTAGGGGTGTTTATCTGACTTTTCTACTGAAGTATCCTGTTCTCACAGGGGAGGGAGCTAAAATACAAGGGCAGAGTTAGAAGAAGTCATTTAAGGCCTAATTTGAAGGCATCTGCTATAATATTTGCAGTTTTAGTTTCGGTTTTCACCTTCTCTTCTGTAATATATTCTGTTTGAATATTTTAAAAATATGTTTTAAATTACTATTAAAATATTTAATACTTTCTTTAAAATTTTTAAAGTAAAATTTAGCTTCAGGAAATATACCCGTATAGGAGTGATTTTCAATCATGATTTTTTTTTTTTTTTTACCTCCGAGTACATTGTCATGTTCACCTGGATGTATACATTCCCTAGTTGGCTATATAACAGAAGTATTGTTAAAGAGTCTCAATACAGAGTCTCAGGCTGGGTCAATTCAGTTTTTGCAGTTCCACTACCTGCCAGATAGGTCTTAAGTGTATTACCATACCTCTTCTTGGGCTTAAAATAATCCTTAAGCTTTGAGAGGAAAGATACCCACAGGAGGAAATTCAGATGGGGAGCATGCACAATTTTGAAACAGTTATGGGCATCACTTTGTCTGGTTGTTGTACAAAGGGCTGGCTGCTGATGAATTGAAAGCTTCTGTAGATTTATCAAAAAAAGACAATTAGTTGTTCCATGAGCCAAAGGATGAGCTTGTTTGTGCAAAATTTGGGTAGTTCATAAACCCCGTCTCTACTCTTGTAGGACAATTTGGTCCTTGAACAACATCTCTCACAGTGGTCATTTGTTGGTTGCATGCCAGCCCTAAAATAAGGATGTTTCACTACTGCTGTGTTTCCGTGTCTACATCTTTCTGAGTTTGCATCTAATACCCATTTCTTCTGGACGTTCTTGCTGTAGATGATTTGTGGTCTACCACTCTCATTTTCATTCTTTCTTTGCTTTTTATCCCTTCCTTACCACCGTCTCCACACCCACACAAAAACCAGGACAATTTATTTTATAGACTGGAAAATACCTTTTCCCTTGAGTGCATTTTTTTTTTTTTGATGAAAACAAAAATTTGTCAAGTTCCCTAAAGCCTTAGAGCTTTGGAGAAAAGAGGCGAAATGGAAATATTTGGAGCCACCTTTGTTTTTCTGTCTTGCCATAGCCCTCTTTGTGACAAGAAATACTGACTCAATTTCCAATTTTCACTGTCAGAAAGGAAAAGGAAAGATATCAGGAGAAAAAAATAACTCCAGTTTTATAACTCCAAATTGTATCCCGCTATATACAACTTAGTAAAACAGGTATTCTTTTTATGTTTCCAAATAGTCTGCAAACTTCATGAATGGAAGCAGAATGAAGACTTATTTCTTTATGCAAAATAAAGATTTCTTTTTATTATTTGATAGAATTCTGCCAAAGGAATCCTTTCCAATTTGTGGGGGATATGAGCATTTTAGAAACAAGGGGATATATGTAATCCAGTTTGTGGAGACTTAAAGATGGCTTTCCACTGAAAGATTTTGCTCTCAGCATTTTATAGCAGATGTTGTCAGGACATACTGGAATCATATGGTTAATTCTTATCTTGTTCCAATTGTGATTTTACTTATTACCTCTTATGTAATAACTTTTGAGGTAGCTGCTGTGTAATTGGAAATGTAGACATTCACGCATTTTAAATGCTATAGAACTTTAATTTGTAGTTTCTGATATCATTAATGTTTTATAACTTGAGGTGGAGAAATCACAAACTAGAAACTGCAAGATTCAGTAAAAAATAATTAAAGACCTCAAGCTATTCTCATCAAATGGTGTTAAAAATTTGTAACAAGTTCTTATTTCTATAAGAACTGTTTTGCAAAATAACAATTTACTGAAATTTAGTATTTCCATTATACAGATTGTCTAATGAATTGGAAGAGTTAACCTTGCAGATTCTTACAAACAATAGCATAACTTTTGACTTACATTTTTACTTTACCATTTCCTGCGTCTTGAAACACATTTCCTTGATAATTCTACAAAATTCTCGGCCATTTTGCTGTTTAAACAAGTCTTACGCAGTCAAATTTTAGTATAGAAGGATAGTATTATTTAGATGATGTATTCTAAAATTTGTATCTTTAAAGACAAAAAGCAGATAAAAATTCTCTTCAATAAATAAAGGCTTTCTAGCTATTTAGAAATAATACAATAAATTATTGCTAATTATGGTCGCCCTACTATGCTGTCAAACACTAGAACTGATTCTTTCTTTCTAACTGTGTTTTTGTACCCATTAACCAACCTCTTTTCATCCCCGCATACCCCTACCTTTCCCAATGTTGGTAACCACTGTTCTACTATCTACCTCCATTTGATAACTTAAATGTAAATATGAAACAATATGGCAGAGCAGGAAATTTGATAACCGTTTGGAGGTATGCATATCGGTGTTTACCATATAACATTTTTACCGTTTGTAATGTTTATTATTAATAATACAAACATATTTAACAAAAAAAAAAGGCCTGTCAAGAGATATCAACACTAGATATCTACCTAAAGTATTTAACTATCTGAAAATGATAGGCTGTCACAGTTACAATTAGATTCAAACTTGAATTCTCATTGGGACAATTTCTGTCACTAGAAAAGAAAACTATATAAACAATGTAAGTATTTAGAGACAAAATTTATCATTGATAAGAGAATATGAAAGATAGAGTCATTGGAATAAAGCTGGATATTTTAAAGAGATACAAATTTATTCACTTTTCTTAACAAGTTCAATAACTCAGTCATCACACTTGGAATACCTCCAGACTATTTGTTTGAAGCACCATGTCTTCCTTTAGGCAATTTGGAAAAAAAAAATCAAGCACCAATTGTGTAAATATTTCATAGCTACTGTCCCTCATATCAGTATCAAACAACTGCTTCCATACCATATATATATATTTTTTTCAACTTGTTTTAAGTCTTTTTTTTGTGACTGAGAAAAGCTGAAATAAACTTTAAAAACATATTTTAGTGACTTCCAAGAGTAACTGTGGAACTTTTCCTTCTAGGAGAAAAAAAAAATAAAAGCATTTTGAAAATTTCATACACATTGAAGTTACTACAACATTTTCATACAAATTTCTATTAAGAGAAAATATAGCTTTATATAACAGTTTTCAACAAAATTTAGGATTTTCTAATAAATACACAAAAGTGATCAGAATCCTGTGCATGAACATTTGGATTCTAATGTTGACAAATCACTAGAATCTAATCTTATAGTATTTTTTTATATTGATTAGGGAAAAAAAGTAACATTTAAATATTTGAGTTAGAGTCCCAGTAAGCAGATTAAAAATTATCCATTTTAAAAGATTAGCAGAGGACATGTCTTCACTTCTCTGGCCAATCTGGGCAAGCATAGCTGGAGCAGCCCTCAGGAGACTCAACCCCTGGGACATTGCTGGCTCTTATGTCTGTGGCTGCTTCATCCATGCTGTGTCCTATTAGAAAGAACCTGCCCTAAAGAGACCTGACCAGGCTAGATTTCTTATGCTTTTAAACCCTGGGTTAAAATATTAAAGCAAATATAATTTAATGATCTTTGGCTGGGCTAGATCTAGGTAAAACTGCCAGTAGCTAAGCTCCCCTCTGCCTTGCCTGCCGAAATCCTTGTGCCCTAGAAGTCTCCATGGCGGCATTTGGTAGACTCATTGCCCTTCTCTCCCTCCATTCCATCACCCTCCCAAACTTTCCGTTCTTAAAAATCACATTGTCCTTAGCCTTAAATGCCCTCCTAGGGATCTGAGCATTTAACAGAGAAACCAATAAAGTCAAGAGTGGTTCTTGTGTTCTTTCATTTTGAAAATAAAGGCATGTTGGAATTCTGCCTTTTAAAAACTAAATAAATGTCTAATTTATATAAATTTATATAACTGGGTGCAAGATTACTTGCATTAGTCAGCTGACCAAAGGACAAAGTATTTCAAGGACAGAAAAGTCTTTTCTAGCTGTTGTCCTGATATACCACGTATAGGTTCAGGTTTACGTGGATTACATTAGTTGTTTGCAAAATCTTTTTTTAGAAGATTAGGGGTTATGGAACCATGAAGGAGGAACAATTCTCTTATTCATAAGATGCTGAGATCCTCCTATAAATTCAGTATAAATTTTATATACTTAGCATGTATTCAGATTAAGCTAACTTTTATTGAGGACCTTGATGTACCAGGTTTTGCATTAGGCATTTTTATATTTTTATATTATGTCTTAAAGAAAAGAGATTTTTAGTTGTTAGCTTATAATGTACTGGTAACTACTGACCTAACTAACCTAACTGGTGACTACTAACCTAACACAAAAGAAAGTACTTTGTTCTTATAATGATATGCAAACCTTCCATATCATTTAAGGTTTGCCAGAGAAGGAGGTTCCATTATGCCCCTGAAAAAAAATATTTCAACATCCTAATCAACATATTTAAATTTCAGTGTTAAAAATGTTTTGCCTTAAATTCTCACTGACCATAACTTCCAATGATAAGTACAGTTACTATCATGGCATAGAATATTTGAAATACGGAATATAAGATTCCAAAATAATATTAGAGTCCATATACCTTTCTTAGTGTAAAATATAATACCATGAACAGAAGTCCACTTAATAAATATTTGTATTTAAAATGATTAATTTGGTTCTCTGATAGTATCTCTAGGCACATACGAAACATTTAAACCCGTTTGCAGGGTTTTATCTTGAGTGATGTGGGCAAATGCTGTTATCATCTAACATTCATGAACATACAGTGAACACTCAACTCTGGAAGAGGAAGAGAGAGATGAGGCCGTATGGTGGGTAGAATGATGGCTCCCAAAGATGTCCACTGTCTAATCCCCAGAACCTGTGAACATGTCACCTTTCAAGTGTGATTAAGGTAAAGACCTTAAAATGGGAGATTATCCTGGATTATTCAGGTGAGTTTAGTGTAATCACAGGTCCTTGAAAGTGAAACATGGACAAAGAAAAATCAGAGAAAGAGATGTGATGACAGAAACAAGGCCAGGTGATAGGATGTGAGAAGGATACAGTCTGTTTTTTCTGGCTCTGAAGTTGAAGGAAGGGGACCAGGAATCAAGGAATGTGGGTGTCTTCTAGACTCTGTAAAAGGCAAAGAAATAGATTCTCTCCTGGAGTCTGTAGAGAGGAATTCAGCCCTGCAGACAGCTCGATTTTAGCCCAGTGAGACCTGTGCCAAACTACTGATCTTCATTCGGAACTCTAAAATAATAAATTCGTGATGTTTTAAGCCACTACATTTGTGGAAATTTATTATAGGAGCAATAGAAATCTAATAAAGGATCTAAATTTTAATTTTGAAGGAAAAATAATTTCCTTCCTGGGAAGGAAAAATAATAAGTAAATTAAAAATCAGAGATAACAATTAATAACACAAGGAGGAAGTAGAGGGCTTTGGGAGATGGAGAGTAGTGAAACCAAATGCAAAAACACCCAGCAGAAAGCTATAGCATGCCGAAATTGGGAACTAAAAGCATTGAAATGGCTATAGCATACACCAAAGCTAGAAAAGATAAAGATGACCCTGGGCAAGTAATCAGGAGCCAGATTAAAAGATGTTTTATGAACTATAAAAGGGTTTTGAACTTTATCAGAAACACTTTAGGGTTTTAATTAGGAGAGTGATACGATTTTTAAATTTTTTTTTTAAAAGATTAGTCTTGCTGTAGCATAGATAATGGATTGGCCTGGAACAATACTGGATGCAAAGAAATAAGTGAGAAGAAATAAGTGAGAAGGCTGTAGAAATAATTTAGATTGTAAGTTATGGCTATAGGGCAACAATAATGAGGATGGAAAGAAGTTTGCAGATTTGAGGAGGAAGAATGTGCTAGTATGCAAAGAAAGATGAGAGTGTGTCACGTATAATACTCAGGTTTCTTGCTTGAACAACTAAGTGAGTCACTTACTGAAAAATGTCACAGAAAGGGACCAGTTTTGCAAAAGAAACAAAATGAGTTCGGTCCTGAAAATGTTAAATTTGGCATGTATTTGAGACATTTAAATAGAGAGGAACATTGAGAATTTGGGTCTAGACCTACGGAGTGAGTTTTTGGCTGTGGTATAAATGTGAGAATTCTTAGTACATAGATGATGTTTACATTTCTGAAAATGAAAAGTTAGCATTTGTGCGGCAACATCTAGAATACTAAGAAAGGACATTTAGAGGATGGGTAGAAGAAGACACAGAACAGCGTGCTGGTAAACAAACAAACAAAACTGATTCACAGATTTGTGACATTTTCCAATTTCCATGGTATAGACATTCCCATCATTATTTGTTTTTGAGATAGAGAGCTCAGGCTAGGTTTGGTTTTGTTTTGAGTTGGATTTAAATGTTAATGATAAGCAGCCAGTAGAGAGTAGGAGTGGGCAGTTGAAAAGTGAAGTCTCTAATGAGTGAATATGTATATAGAAAATTGGTGGAAATAGAATCACAAGCACAAGACAAAAGGCTTAGACATGAAGAGTGTAAGTTCTCGTCCTAAAAACAGGGAGGCAGGAAAGAATACATGCAGATACAGATGGGTTTGTATATTTGTTGTAAGAATGTATAGATGTTATTCTATGATATATTGCATATTTTGCAGCATAATAATTAAGATGAAATTTGAGGCTGAAGGAAAGGTGATGAGGATTAGAACTTTAAAGAGGTTCTAAATAGGAAACAAGAGTTGCTGGGAAGTATTCCTTTGGTGAGGTCAATGACCATAAATTTATAGAAGCACAAATCTATTTGGTAGTGCCACTTTCTCTAGTTCTTCTTAGATTGCTGGAGTAGACAGAGAGAAAGCAGGCAGCTCAATTTAAACAACATTGGCCTTTGTGAAATACAGTGACAGAGGAGCAGTGGGGTAAGGAAGTTGAAGACATTGGATAGAGAGAGTTTGAAGAGGAGATAAAGGTAGGTAAGCGCTGCTAAATACAAAGAAAGTAGGTGAATTAAGAGAACTGGCAAGGTAAAAAAAAAAAAGTGGCATAAAATGAGAATAATTGGCTGAGAATACTGATTGTGATCAGAAAGACACAGGTATAGATTTCAGAGGTACAGTTAACTTGAAAGACAACAGCTAGAAGGTGACTGTGAAAGTAGGTGACTGAATGAAGTACAGTGGAAGATCATTGGAGATGAAATCACAGGACTGCAAGGTCAAGAGTATATATTGGTCATTAATTTGAATATTAAAGTCACTGATGATGATGCTAGAAATTAGTTAAAGAGAAAGATCATTAGTTTTCAATGAATGGATGATGGTGTCATATGAGTAATATGAGTCTAAAAGTAGGAAGCATTTAGCTTGGGGGAGGAATAAATCTCTGGAAGTAGCAGTCTTTCTGCTGTGTGTGGGGAATGCAAAAGCTTTAAGGAAATTGGTATTTTGAGGTGGGAGTGAGGGTAGGAATCAAATTCTGGTAAAATCTACGAAGTGAAGGTACTATTCAGTGAAGTAGGAGCCCAAATGCTATTCTGAAATTCTAATCTTAGAGTTTTCAGAATTTTCTTAGAATTTTTCTCCTTGTCTAAAACACTTCTTTTATAATTTTAAGTTTGGAGCAATCTCAATGAATTTATTCTTACAACTTAAAAAAATGCAAACACTCTATATGGAGGAGGGATACATATACACTATGTTATTCATTTTATCCTTTGAATAAATACATTAATCTGTTGCTTTTGTGATGGAAGGCTTTGGGAGGAAGAGCAGAGCTAGGGTTCGAGGGTAATTGGCACTTGTGTGGATCAGGAAGGTGGAATCCTACAGAAGGAAGCAAAGAAGTTGCTAAAGAACACAATTGTACTTCTAAACTCAGATATATATATATATATATATCTTAGGTTATAAGATATATATATATATATTATATATATATATCTTAGGTTATAAGATATATATATATATATATATATATCTTAGCCTTAGGTTTGAAGGAATGAGCAGAGATACTGAAAGATTGGATGTTCTCTTTCCAGTTCTTTCTAAACAACTAAATGGCCTTCTGTGTCTTATAGCATTTATTATCTCCACTTGTAGTTGGCTATTAAATGGATGCATTGTTTTTATTAAAGGTGTAATCTGCCTGTCTCTTCAAAAGCATATCTTGCCATTTTGTTATTGTTTGTTATCACTGCCCTCCAGAAAAACTGACACCCACATCAACACCAAATGAATTCATAATGAATAAAGCTATTAAAGAAGTTAGTAAGTTAATAATGTTGATTACAAAAGGTATTACCTTTAAAGAGCATTTGTTTGAGGAGATTTTCAATGTACATATTCATTTATTTAAAGTTGATGGGCTGCTTTATTCAATACTTGATATTGGAGAAAAAAAACGAACTATTAAGTCAATCAATTATGTAAAGAACCTCTTACCTTCTACCTGATGGAAATGATTTTTAGAACTCTTTAGCTATTGGGAATGTGGATGGTACTTCAGGTCATTTCTACTTAAGGTTGTTTATATCTGGTGTATATCTTGTGCATGTTATGATTGTCCATAAATTTCCACTAGTAATAGGGACAGCCCAGAAATATAGGGAAGCATGCCATGTGCACAGATGTGTAGGATTAAGTGTGCAATGATGCACACCCAGAATACCAGATCTTTAAAGAAGACTTTGATGACAGCACAGAAGAGAAAAAGTGTGGAATGTACTCAGGAAACACGAGCATTTTAAGGCAGCCCTAGGTTCATAATAATATTAGTTCATAAATTAAAGCACATGTAGCTCTCAGAATAGTGTCTCACAAAATAGAAGCAGTCAATTAATATTAGCCATTATTTTTATTATTATTCATAACATGAAACAAACATTCATAGAACTTTGTGCCTAATGGTATCACTGAATATTGTTGAATAATGCAAAAGCTCATAATAACAATAATTTTTTAAAACCTTCAATATTTTCATATGATTAGAACAATCTTATCACCTTTACACATTGACTTTTGACCTATGCAGCTTTCATTTTCACTTTCCTTTGTAATACATGTGTCTTCTTGCCCAAATAGCATACTAAAGCCTGAAGGCACAAACATATGCTTTATTTCTATTTCTGATCTCAGAATCTGCTTTGAAATACTACACAGAAGTGAAATTTAATGTACTTAGCATTATCATCAATGTTTGGTCAGATGGAGGTACCCTGAATAAAGAGAAATTTGGAAGGGGTAGGCCCTGCAGTATTTGGTAGCATTTAAAAATAAATATTGAGGTGCCATTGTATTTTATTTGAGTCTTAGAGACACGGTATAAAATTACAAAGCTCTCATCATTCAGTGTTAATATTTCCTTCTGTTAGATGAGTTCCACAGAGTGTCTTCTACTCCTTTGAAATCTCTTCTAAACCAGTCCTTTTGGTTATCATTACAAATAGATCAGGACTCTGAGTTGTAAATAACAGAATCCATTCTAGTTACTTTAAATAGAAAAGTAATTTATTAAAAGCATGTTAGATACATCACAGCTGTGGCATACTTAATGTATTAACATTTCCTCTAAAATGACATAATTATTTTCAATAATAATGATAAAATAAAATAATTATGAACAGAATAAAATGCAGTGAAAACTTTCTTTAATAGACTTTTTAAACATGCCAGTAAAATTTTTAAAAAATCAAAATTAAAAAATAGACATACAGTACAAAAATCTGTAGATTGACACTTTTTGAATACATGAATGTATTTCTTTAAAAATTGGAAAATCATATTTGTTAATTTGAATTTCAAATTAAATTGAAATATTATGATATATTAATATGTCTCAATAATGAATAATGACATTACAGTTTCTGTTTTAAAGACTTAACTTTGGAAAAGTTGTCAATGACTTCATCAGAATGAATTTTCTTGCATATTCATATTTAATAAGTAGTATATCAAATTTGTTCATATATCTTCACTCAAAATTGATTAAAAAACACTTTTTATTAATTTTAAGTTTGAAGGGTCTTTCACATGAGATGACAGATATACAAATAACATGTACATTGTATATATATTTTTTCAAGTATGCAATTGTAGAGCTTTGGGACCTCACATAGATCAGGCTACTTAAGGTCATTGACTCCTTCTGAAATAGAATTTACAAATTGCTAAATTTTTATAGAGAGGGATTAAGCTGGGGTTTATGGACTCAAGAGGACTTATTATGTAAGTAAACTGTTTCAGATTTAAACAAAAAAATTCAGTACTGATAAATCATTCTTCAGAGGTTTTCAGTTACATTTTTGTTGATTGAAACGGATTTTACTATGTCTGTTACTGAATGTTAAAATTATTTTATAGTTCAATCTAACACTGAGATCAGAAAGAGCTGGGTTCAAATCGTTCTTTTTCTTGCTTCACATCATTGTTACATAATCAGGAACCAATTGCTAATCACTGTGAAACTCATCTGCAAGATAAGGGTTTTCAGGACTGATTGAACTTTATCTAAAGTACTTAATTCAGCCTTGGTACAGCATATTAGTGATACAAACTAAACGGCAGTTGATATGCCTGCTTGTTTTTATGGTTGGTATGCTTAATTTCTGCTCAAGAAGAAGATCAGATTATCAGAAATGTTTATTTCTCATGATCGTATTTATATAAACTGATATTTTGAAAGAAGACCTCAACAGACTACCTAATGCTTGTGTAAAGGTGCAAAGGCACACACATGCTCCCACACATGCAGCAGAGCCTTAAAGTTCTGGCCTGCACACCTGCATGCTGAGGGTTACCTTGTGGGTTAGTGTATTGATTTACCATGTGATACGTTTCTGTTGAACTGACAGCCTGTGGCCTCTTTCAGCAGTGTGCTTTGGAGTCTCTGGTGCCTTTGGAAAATTGTTTTACATCTGTGGTCCCCAATCCCTGGGCCGCAGACTGGTACCGGTCGGTCTGTGACCTGTTAGGAACCGGGCTTCAGAGCTCTCCCCGCCCCTGCCATTGTCTGTGGAAAAATTGTCTTCCATGAAACTTAGGAACCAGAGCCTCACAGCAGAAGGTGAGCGGTGGGCCTCAACGAAAGGAAACCACATTTGTATTTACAGCTGCTCACCTTCTGAGCTCCGCCTCCCCTCTCCCCCATTCCTGTCCATGGAAAAATTGTCTTCCATGAAACCTGTCCCTGGTGCCAAAAAGATTGGGATAGCAGGTTTACACCAACCTGCAAAGAAGCCAAGTTTTCAGTAGCCAAATTTGTTACAGATGCCTTTATATTGGAACCAGGCAAAAATTTATGAATACAACAGTTACATACCTTAAAGAAATATTTGCTTGGATATTTGGTGATGAAAAGAATGAAACAATTGGTTTAGACAAACAAAGAAAAGGTATTTTCAATCATAACTGACCAGCATCTACCTAACTTCAACAAGAAAAGTTTTATTTTATTCTTGCTTTGAGGATTTTGACCACTCCTAAAGAAGAACAGAGTGCACATAATATTAATTTGGGATGTTTAAAAAGCCTGGACCAAGTAAAAAATGTGGTTCAGAATATTTTCTCTTTCTTTTTTCTTTTTTTCGAGACAGTCTCACTCCGTTGCCCAGGCTAAAGTGCCATGGCATCAGCCTAGCTCATAGCAACCTCAAACTCCTGGGCTTAAGCAATCCTCCTGCCTCAGCCTCCCGAGTGGCTGGGACTATAGGCATGCGCCACCATGCCTGGCTAATTTTTTAATATATATATTTTTAGTTGTCCAGCTAATTTCTTTCTATTTTTTTAGTAGAGACGGGGTCTCACTCTTGTTCAGGCTGGTCTCGAACTCCTGAGATCAAACGATCCGCCCGCATCGGCCTCCCAGAGTGCTAGGATTACAGGTGTGAGCCACCGCAACCATCCTCAGAATATTTTCTCTCACTATTTTAGGGTGGCAATAATTTGCATATTCCAACCTTCTATTTTTAAATATAAAATAAAACTTACATAATGGTTTTTAAAGACCTAGTTTTACACTAGTAGTTCATCTCTTTTTTCTTTTTAAAAATTCAGTCAAGTTACAGCTGTTCAGGCATAATAATTCCCCCAAGAAGATCTTCTTGGTGAGTTGCTAAACACACAAAAGTGCAAATAACTAAATTAATAATGCATGTCAAAAAATATCAAACAAAAAATGTCCCTTCCCTCTCTAATCCTTTCTAAATAAAGATACGTATTTAGCACTAAACAAACTAAATGGAATGTCAGCCTTTTAAAAGATTTTGTTTGCATTCCTCTTCAACCTTTCCTGTGCAGGAGTTAAAGGCCCCTGGCCAATACTTTATACCAGGTTGTA
The DNA here is from genome assembly GCA_963575035.1 of Avahi laniger. Lineage (NCBI taxonomy): Eukaryota > Metazoa > Chordata > Mammalia > Primates > Indriidae > Avahi > Avahi laniger. The sequence continues at coordinate 35,260 of CAUYSK010053907.1, read as the reverse complement.
TATTTTTTAACACCTCTGAACTTGTTCTACCAATAATTAGCCGTGTTATTGGAACTGTGCTTTCAACTACATTTCCTGATAAAATCTCAGAAAATGAGATTGATCAACAGCATAAGGGCATAACAACACAGGGCTAAGCCCAAAATAAGACTTAATTAGCTTGATGCCACAAGAGGTAATGTGAATACATTTAGCAACTGGACCTTTCAACCAGAGCATCAACACATAGTTTCTCCAGTGGCTTGGGTTACTTGACACAATGGCTATATTAGGGTGGTTCTTATTCTATGGTGATTCATGGACGCAAGCCTTAGCGCTCTAGTGAGCAAAACAGAAGCAACATCATTTTTTTTCTGATACAGCATCAAAAGTCCCACTGTGTCACTTCTATTGCTTTCTGTTAATTACTAGTGAGTCACTAAGGCCAGCCCAGATTCAAAGGCAGGGTATAGCAACACGACCTCTTAATGGAATGAGTTGATAAAAAAAAATTTCTGGATATGTTTTAAAACTGCTACAGGCAAAATGTATATCAGCAAATGATCATAACACATAATAAACTATCTTGCCTTATCAATATTGGGATTTGAGTAAGAAACCAAACATGGCATTGCAGCATAGACATACAGGTTGGAACACACAGAGATGATCTTCCAGTTAATGTATCATTGATTAGATTCTTACTGATGGGGGTACTACAGGTCAGAGAATGATTCAGAGAAGAAAATAAGAAAAATATGAATTTCTATAACTTATAGGACCTATCTGGTGAACAAATTTTTATGAGATGTTGAGATTTTCAGCATAAAACAGTTTCAAAAGCGTCTGAATAGGGTAAATAAGGTGGGAGAATTGAGTCCTTATCCAACTCACAGTGGGGTAGCCAGCTGCCTTCCAAGAACCTGCCCCAGAACAGCATCATATCTGAGTTACAATGAGCAACTTAGTGACCACCATGAAATTAATTTTATTAATTTGAGTTAGATGTGATCATTTTTGTTTATTTTAGGTTTTATAAATGTGTACAAGCTTTAAAAAAACTTATCAAGGTTATGTTAAAACATTTTAAATTGTCAGTGTAAGAAGAATAATTTAAATTTTAAAAAAGAGAAAGATTTGAGCCAAGCCATTATGGTAAACACTGGCACCTTCAATATGGTCTGTGTAAAATTGTCATTAAGAAAAAAATGTCAACTGCCTTTTATTTATACAAAGAAAAAAGTAAAAAGTTTTTAAGTCTTAAAATCTTGGCTAGAGCCAAGTGTGGTGGCTCACACCTGTAACCCTAGCACTTTGAAGGCCAAGGTGGGAGGATTCCTTGAGGCCAGGAGTTCGAGACCAGCCTGAGCAAGAGTGAGACCCCCATCTCGACAAAAAATAAAAATCCAGCTAGATTACTTTGTTATGTTTCCTAACTTTTAGCAGGTGTTTATTTAAACCATGCCAACAGAATAAAAACATTTTTAAGAGATCTTCACTGATATATAATCTTTAGTTATATAAGTTTAAAACATCATTATGTACTAATATGTAAAATCCATAATAGAAATGATGTGATCAGAAATTTCATGATAGAGATTTATTCAATGAGAAAAAGTTCTCTAAAAAAAATTGGGTGGTTCCAGGTATTCAACCTTAACATTTTTTTAAAGTTGCTTTCTGTTGTTAGTTAAAAACCAGTTAACAATTCTTAAATCCACTGTTTCATGTATCTCTCAATAATTTTTCTTACTAAAAATTACCAAGACTAATGGATTTGCCTTAATGTAAAACACTTCAAGTTTGCTGGGATATTGAAATTAATGTGAAAATCCTATCAAAACATTGTGAATTACTATAGTGCTGGAACTTAGGCTAGATATACTCCTGAGAAAAGATGGTAATGATGATGTAAAGTAAGATTGTCATATGAATCCTCCAAAGCAGCTGTGTAACCTTGGCCAGATGTGTAAAGAAAATAATCCTGGTGAAAGCACTGATCTAATTCTAGTGCTTTTTCAAAATTCAGTTGGGAGAGTCTTCAAATGATATCAAAGACTACACAGTCTTGCAAAGATCTCTTGACTCTTTGATTTAAATGTTTCCCAAATGAATATTTTTATAAGTGTAAGGAAGCTTAGTGACTATCATTTTATAATGTATAGATATTTAGTTTCTCAGAATCAAATGGAAGAACATAATTACTTATGTCTAATGGTTCTCTGATTGTTAATATAGGTTGTTTGATAATCTTTTTTAAAAGACTATAATTTTTAAAAAATTGTGTACACATTTCCTTTAGCAATGGTTCTGTTGTTAGATCATTAGCCACCAGAGGGCAGTAAATATACCTGCAATGGGAATTAATCAACTCAGGTTCCCTGTCTCATGTATTTTTCTATTGTACAGCTTCCACATGGCTTGTATTTCAAACTGATTTTAAATATTTTATATTATTAAATAATTTAAAATGAAAATATTATTATTAAAGTAAAGTTTGTGGTCAAAAGTGTATGTGATATTGATAAATCATAAAAATAAGAACTAGAATTTACTGAGTATTCTTTTATTAATATGTGCTGGGTACTGTGGTAAATCGTTTGCACATACTAGTAACTTCTCTTAAGCCTCACAGTAAATCTGTAAGGTGGAACCGTTATTATACCCATATCATGGTGGAAAAAACCGAGGCTTACTGAAGTTAATAAAAGCCAAACTTCTTTAAAACAAAATTTTAGTCATTTCTTTAAAAGGAGGGAGGAGATGAGTGTCAGCCTATAATTCAGTTTATTATGTGTTTAGAAGCTGTCTGCTTGAAAAGGTTATGAGAAAATTAAGCCAGTTAATTCTTTCTGAATTGGTAAAGAAAGTAAAACTTGGAAAATGAGCTCTTTGACTTTGCAAAGATAATGTTGGATGTAAAATAATGGCTATGCAAAGGGAAAAAATGTATTACATTCAGTTCAAGATTTTTTGGTGATAATTTTTAAAAATGATGATGTTCTCAATAGTCTAGATCAGTCCAATGGCAGCTATTTAGATATATTTTCCATAAGGAACAAAAACAATGCCAAGGCTCCTTCTGCTTATGTACATATGCCCCACTTCTCAATACAGCTCTGCCTTGTAACTGGCCATCAAGGTGCATGTCTCCCGTTCTCCAAAGTCTAAGCAAGAAAACAAATTGGATTGATGGGGGTGGGGAGGGGAATTTAAAAAGGGAAAGAGAAGGAAAATTATTTGCATAAAAGAATGTTGAACCAGAGCAGTTTTATCTCAGTTTCAGTTGAGGTGTCTAGACAATTGCTGTTGCATTTTAAAATGAGGTGTATAAGCTCCCTGCAGAACTTGAGAAGGAGTTTTCCAAACTGGTTATGTTATCATAGCTTATCACAGACTTATAGCCTACAAAAAAGTTTGGAGAAAAGAATAGGGATTTTATTTGTTTATTTATTTATTTGAGACAATCTCATTCTGTTGCCTGGGCTAGAGTGCTGTGGCGTCATCATAGCTCACAGCAACCTCAAACTCCTGGCCTCAAGCGATCCTTCTGCCTCAGCCTCCCGAGTAGATGGGACTACAGGCATGCACCACCATGCCCGGCTAATTTTTTATATACATATTTTTAGTTGTCCAGCTAATTTCTTTCTATTTTTTTAGTAGAGACAGGGTCTTTCTCTTGCTCAGGCTGGTCTCGAACTCCTGAGCTCAAACGATCCGCCCACCTCGGCCTCCCAAAGTGCTATGATTACAGGCTTGAGCCACCACGCCCGGCCAAGAATAGGGATTTTAGTAAGTTTTTGGAGATCTAGGTCAACATGTTGAGGTCAGATCCCTTTACCTAAAGCCTAGGGAAGGGACTTTAGGCCACTAAGAAAATTTGATATGTATCCCATGGGGTTTGGAGGACACAGTGAGCTCATGTCTGACTCATGTTTCAGAAATCCAAAAGGTGAGAAAATATGATTGGTTGGTTTTTCTGATGGCAGAGGAAAAGAGTTTCCTGTTAATGTAGATCTTATCAGAACAGAGGATGCTTTGATCTTACCTATGTACTTGATAAGGGCCTTATGTGGGAAACACGTGGAGTGGACTTGTCTTAATTTCTATATATGAGGGAAGTCTTGAGATGCAAAAGACCTTAGAAGAAAAAAATTAGAGTCACTGCCATGTATTCTGGATCTGAGAAAATACATGTAATGTGGCCAGCTGGAATTGAGATGTAATTGGCTGGATCAAGGCAACTTCCAATGAGTGATCTCCCAGGAGGGAAGTGTCCACTTGGAAGACCTCTAGGCCTGGACAGCATCAGTGTAGATCATCAGCCAGATAAGAAATGTCCACCATTTTTCTTGCTTCTCTCATCTATGAAACAAAGCTGTTGGATTTGGCAATTTCTAATTTCTAATCTGGTTGTAAATGCAGTAATCCCTCCTTATCCTTGGGGTATAAGTTCCAAGATCCCCAGCAAATGCCTGAAACTGCAGAAAGTACCCAACTCTATATATACCATGTTTTTTCCATACATACATATCTATGGTAAAGTTTAATTTATAAGTTATCATAATAAGAAATTAAAAATAATAACTAACGATAAAATAGAACAATTTTAGCGATATGCCAGCAACTTTACCAGCACTTTGGGGCCATTATTAAGTAAAATAAAGGTGACTTGAACACAAGCACTGTGATAGCACAATAGGTGATCTGATAACTGAGATGGCTACTAAGCGACTAATGGCTGTGGAGTATGTACAGCATGATACAGTGTACAAAGGGACGATGAACTTCCCTGGTGGGACAGAGCAGGATAACCTGAGATTTCATCATGCTACTCAGAATAGCATGCAACTTAAAACTTATGAATTATCTTCTTTCTGGGATTTTCTCTTTAAAATTTTTAGACCATGGTTGACTGTAGTAGCTGCACCTGCAGAAAGTGAAACTGCAGGTGGTCAGGTGGGGACTGTATCAGTGATTTTTATAAAATAAAAAGAATATTTTGCATGTGAAAGATGATGGAAAAACATAAAAATAAGATATGATGGAGGAAAATAGGAATGCATAGATTGGGGAGAGGAGGCAAAAAGAAAAATCTGGCAAAAATAGAACAAGGAACGTGTGGAATATGCAACAGAGTTATAAAACCATGGTTCTTTTTATTCTGTATCCCAAAGGTTAAAGATGTATGCACCAGTACTCTCAGGTAGTGATCTGGTGCCTGGATTATTTAGTATCATGCTCCATCCTTGGATACTTGAAAACCCCAAGAGTTTGCAGATTCTGCTTATCATGACTGTGTCTTGCTTGTTATTTTAATCTCTAGCCTGATTATTTCATATTTATTTACTCACACTGAGTTACATTAGTCAGTAAATTATTTCCCTGGACTCCAACTCTGTCCAAGTTACTCCAAATTCGTTATAATCTTTCTATTTATCCCCTTTCTTCAGGCTTTTTGTTTTTTTAACATTTGCAATCTTCATAGTTTTTCCTGATTGCTTCCATTCCAGCATTGGGAATTAAAAAAAGTGAACCAAAGCAGTCCCCATATTGATCCCCATGGAACCTCACTTATCATGGCTCTTCACCTGCAAGTGCTTCCTTTGTCTGAGTCATTTGTCTCTGAACTCACTCTCTTATGTTGCAAACAGTACTTGTTGATTTTGGGGATTAATCTTTGGTTGGTGATGTATTTTCAAAATCTCACTGAAGTTCAGGTACTGTAATTTATAACTGTGGTTTACTTCAGTCAGATATGAGCTATTATTTCTTCATAAAAATGTCAGCGTATATGTGCTGCATGTTTGTCTGTCTGAACAAAATTATTTTTCTCTTAAGCACCTTTTGCTTCTCCAGGATGACTTGATCTTGGTCCTAGGCATCTTGGGGTATTTATCTTCTCTATTACTCATTATTTGTTCTGAGACAATAAAGAATATTTATAGATAATGCTCTTTATTGCTTATACGTGCTAAGGTAGAATAAAAAGACCTGGATTCTAGTTTTGGTTCAGTCAATTGTTGATTATCCAACATTAGGCAAGTCTCTTGCCCTCACTCTACCTCTATTTCAGTTTCCTCATCGGTGAAATGGGTATACTATTAACTGCCAATCCTATTGCATAGGATTTTCACAAGGAATATATAAGGTATACAGGAAAATAATTTGAAAGTTTGGATTCCATATACAAACAGAGTAATAGTATATTGTCTCAGACTAGCAGAATAACTGACACAGATATTCGGCATAAGATGAATATTAAATAAATTACTTATACATTCAAATTGTTATTGCTTTTCATAGATTTCTGGAGCTGAAGGCAATCTTACAGCATACCCTCATATGTAAGCCCCAGTGAGGAGCCCTTTGCTAATTAGTAGCAAATTTAGAATGGGATTTAAGACCTCTGACTCCTGACCTGGCTCATTTAAAACATACCTCGTGGACCACTTCCTTCCATCTGTATGTGTACACTGTGGATGTGTTTAGCTTTATTAACAATCACTACCAATTTTAATGCTCTTCAGTGGGAGAAGCAAAAGTTTTTGCTCCCTTACATCAATGCTGGGATAAAACAACGTGGAGAAAGTAAAATCACTTTATTTATCTTACTTTAACTTTCAAAATAATCTAGATGTTTTCTTGAGGTTTAGATTTAATTTCTTGGAGCACCTCATCTTCTCCCCTTCCGAACTTCTTTGTGCCTCCAAGTCCAAGCCACTCCCTCAAATTTTTGCTGATTTTTACGGTTGAAGTGCTACTGTGTGCTCCTGGCCTTCTCTGCCTCCTGATCTCTAGTTCCTCCATGTGGAGTTTCGCTTCTACAAAACCCCAGCGTGGAACTCATTTATAAAGATAAATCTCTGATACCAAGCATTCATCAGGTTAGTAGACTTTACTGGAATTGGGTTTTTGTTTTGTTTTGTTTGTTTTTTGTTTTTGGCAAGGGAATATGTATAGTGAGGGGTTAATTGGACAGCTCACAGCCCTCTGCAATTCTTCCATCCATTTTTTCTGTGTTCCACTTCTTTTTTGTCTCAGATGATCTCAAGAACTCCAAGAGCTTTTCTCTGTCATTGTCAGGGTCATTTAGCAGACCAACAACAGAGCCACAGGTTGAAAGTAGGGGATTGGCTCATTTCATCAAGGTATTTTCGACACAGTTTTTAGGAGAAATTCTAGTGCCGCTTTCTTAAAATAACATTTCTCCATTTGGACTTATAAACTCTTGTTTTCCTGTGATTATACCAAGGCAATATTTCTGAAAACTTACAGGCCAAGTAACATAGGATTTTATTTTGTCAGTAACAGAATATCCAGCACAAACCGGTTTGTATTAAATAATAAAACTTCAAGGTTGGTATATGTTTAAAATGAAATATTACTCAATCATAAGAAACGACAGTAATCTAGAACCTCTTATACTTTCCTGGATTAAACTTAAGCCCATTATCCAAAGTGAGGCACCACAAGAGTGAAAGAATGGGCTCCACTTGTACTCGCCATCAAATTGGTACTAACTGATCAACACTAGGGTGATCACGTGGCAGAAATACTCTCCAGGGATTAGGGGGATTGGGGGGAGGTAAATCCGCAACTAAAGGACATGGGAAGCACTGTAGGGGGGAAGGGCATGCCTTTAACCCGCACTTGGGTGAGGCCAAGACGTAAAGTGTAACCATAATGTTTGTACCCTCACAATACCCTGAAATAAAAAAAAAAAAAAAAAACTTCAAGGTTGATTGAATATAGCACACAATGTCAAAAAATGATACTTTTGGTGTGTGGGCAATCTCTCTTAAAAAGTTTGTGCTAATATTTACCAAAGCTATTATCATTTTTGTTTATATTCAGAGAGTATGCCTCTCCCTCAACTTTAAAATTAAAACTCTGAATTTTATGCTGACTAGACTAATTTATGTTATATGCCAATCTGAATCAAGCACTATGATCAGGTGAATAAGATTATGCTGATTGATTTAGGTCAATAAATGCCTACCACTGAATTTCAACATTTAGTCAATTCCATCCAAATCATATGGTTCAGTATAGGAAAGATTTGTTCCACAATGAAATGTCTTCAAGCTGATAGGTTAGTGTTGAGTATTGTTTTTTATAAACCAGACTCATCCTTCACCTTGAAGGCTTGTAATTTTTGGCCTCCTGTGAAGGAGGTCGAGACTTCCCTTATGACTAGTTTTGGCCAATACTTTGTGTGTGTGTGTGACAATGAAAATTTAATGGAAGTGTTATGTATCACTACTGAGCCAGATGATATAAATGTCAGTGCAAGACTCTGATGACTTACACATTTTTTATCCTGTCACAGCTTCTAGCATAGATCCGGGTAGTAGTAGTTAATATCGCAGAATAAGGGCAAAGAGAAAATATTGAGCAGATCTCCCAGCTGACCCATGATGTACATGAACAATGGATAAGCAATAAAATGTTGTTCTTTTAAGCCACTAAGGGTTGGGAGTTGACTTATCACAACATGACCTAACCTGTCCTAGCCTACACGTAATACGGATGCTCCTCAACTTACAATAGGGTCACATACCAGTAAACTCATCGTAAGTTGAAAATATCATAAGTCTAAAATGCATTTAGTACACCTAACCTACCAAACATCAAAGCTTAGCCTAGCCTACCTTAAATGTGCTCAAAACACTTAAATAGTTTACAGCTGGGCAAAATTATGTAATGTAAAGCCTAGTTTATAATAAAGTGTTGAATATTTCATGTAATTTATTGATTACTATACCGAAAGTGAAAAGCAGAATGGTTGTATGGGCATTTGAAGAATACTCTCTACTGAATGTGTATCACTTTTGCACCATTGAAAACTCATAGATTAAACAACAGTAAGTCAGGGACCATCTGTAATTCAGTTTTGGCCTGGGACATTGCCAGGGCTGGGGGCTGCATTTTCCAGGCTACTTCATGATCATGTGACTATATTTTTGTCCATAGAATGTGAAAAGAATTTATGTATGTGACTTCCATATTGCTTGTTTGAAAGAAAATCTGTTTCCCTGGGCTCTAGTTTTTTCCTTGATGCTAGCTGGAAATGGCAATGTCTGCAGTAACTCTGACAGCTGCAGGTTGAGGTTGGCAATCCACATCTTTGGTCCATGGATGATTTAGTTGATCAAAGACAGCCTAATAGTTCAGGGCTTTATATGAGAGATTTAAAAAGCCTTCTATATTCTTTAAGTCTCTGCATTGTTGGATCTTTACTGAAATAGTCTATCCTTTACAAATATATCAGATATATCCTAACAAATATATCAAACTGAATACATAATCAGCCAGCAAGAATTTATAGATACAATTATATTGTATTCCTACCCCAGGGATTGCAAAACAAGCAGAAAATGTGGCCTTTACTTTTATTATTTAGTTCATTCATTCATGTATATATTCTACAGATATTACTGAATTGCTATAATATGGATGGATGATATTCAGTGTGATGAGGGATATTAAGATCAACAATATGTGATACTTCCCATGAAAGTGCTTATCATTTAATAGGAAAGGTAAGACATATGTAAATTAAACATTTAGAGAAAACTGTGAAGCAGACTAGAGTCAATACCTCATGATATGGTGAAAGGATCCTCTATTTGAAGACAGTCAAACACAAAGTGAGATCTTATTTTAGATTCTACTATATACTAATTATATGATGCTGGGCAGATGACTATAGCATGCACAATGATAACTATTTTTTTGAGTTAATGTAATTATTATCAATCCTGTAAGTTGCCTAGAAAAAGTTCATGGCAAACAGTAGGCACTCAATTGATGTAGCTATTATAGTGGTGTTTCAAAGACATTTACATAAGCAATGAAATTCCAAAGAAAGGATACATTTGCAAGAGGTAGCAAAATTAGAAAAAAAAAATTTATAGGCAACAGGAGGAAAGCTGAAATGTGAAATTGATTAAGGATTTGCCCCAGAAGAGGAAGGAGGTGACTATAGGCAGAGTTAAGCAGATATGTGAGAGGACAGAGTAAAATATACATAGAATAAATAGGTGGTAGAGGATATCAGATAATGTGCAGTTGAAGAAATATATTACTGAAGAGAGAATGATGGGAATGTATCTTCATTCTTCTCTCATTGATTGCATATAGCAGAGATGGATTGATTTATACTTGGGAGGATTTGAAAGATATAATTTGGGGGTGCATTTTTTGGAAAAAGAGTACAGTATTACAAATACAAATTTAGGTGTAGGTAAGTAAATAGTAAGCAGGAGGTCTATAACACATTCTATCCCCCTTTCAGAGCAGGGGGATGCTCCCATGAGAGAAAGGAAGTGACCTCATAAAATTTTATTGTAAGCTTACTAATGAAAGATCTCTTGGCAAACAAAGTTGTGAAATTTGCAAGCAGGAGAGTAACTATCTTTGGGATGCTTCTCCCACGGATAAACTTGATTCTTAGGATTGCTTTATGGTAAAAAATCATGGCAGTTATACCTTTATGGGGCATGACTGCAGGGAAAATGTCACATTAACCATGTACCTGTCTGAAGGTATAGGAAAGTCAACTTTTCCTCTGAAGGTTCAAGTCTATGTCAATTGAAATGAATTGACAATAGACAGATTAATAAGGAAAAAAGCACATAATTTTATTAACATGCACAGGAAAAAAAGAACATGATTTATAAGCATGGGGGAATCAGAGGAGAATTACACAATAATCCAATAAAATACAGATGCATTTATACCCTTCTTCACAGGGAAAAGGCGAAATGAGGAATGTAGGCAATTCTTTTGAGGGGTAGTAAATGATTATTAGGGAGAATGAATGGGCCCAGAAGCAGAAATTAACTTGATAATAAGATTTCAAGGAGGGGATAGAATGAAACTGTATTCTCTTTGGCAGGTCTAGTATTAAGGTAGATCAGGGAATATCAAAGTAGAGTCTCTTTCATCATCTACTGGCCTTTATGAGTCTTTAATTTAGAGTAATTAGCACACCAGGGTACCAGTTTTGGGACGAAATTCCCTGGGCTCCTGCATGTGATATTGTATAAGATCTCTGATTTGTGAGAATCTGAATTGACAATATGATATTTCTCATTCTTTCAGATTGATGTATTGAGTAGGATTGTATTTCAGATCTACAAATCAAAATAGCACAAATATTTATTGTTATTATCATTTTGGCAAGAAAAAGAGGCTAGGGGGAAAATGTGACATAATGTCAAGTTGGCTGCCTACCAACCTTTGTATGGAATAGTGAAAACCCAAGACATATTACAGGGATGCCTTATCAGGGAATCTGTAAGAAATCAATCTAGATCTGGGGGAAAATGTCTCAGTGAATACATAGGGAATGGCAGGAAAAAAATCAAATTAAATAAAAATTCTATTCCCTGGTCATTGTTAGGACCCCTGATAAAAGCTAGACTTTTAAGAGAAGAGGAAGTGACAATTGCGAAAAATAAAATCATTAAGATCAGATTTTTCCAGTTCTGAATAGCTTCTCATGCTTTTTTGACAAACTGGGAAAGATATTACTTTCACTAGCAAAGCAACTCAATTATGATTATTGATTACCTAAAACATTTGTATGTAGCTAGAGACCAGGTGCAGGAAACTATAGAATCTCAAAGAGGATTCTTTCTTTTCAAGCATTAGGACACAATGGCAAAATGTCAGAAAGCCTGGAGAAGAATTAATGACATGTTATGGTTGAGATACCAATCAGGGGAATATGCTGTGATGTTATATGTTGCTGAATGGAAGTGATTATTTGTGCTGATAACCAGTCCACAAGTGGCTGTCAAATTTTATGAGCAAAGGCATCTGGGTGGTCTGACAAGCTGCAGTGAGTGAAGGTGGGGGGCTTCCCCAGACTCTCTTTTATCTCCTAAGGGTCTGTGGTATATTTGCTCTATCTTTTCCGATGGAATTTACTCCCTCAATTAAATACTAAGCCATTAGGTCTGAAGAAAAAGATTGACAGAGAGGCCAAGATAACCTCTGGCAAGAGATTTTAGACTTCATGCAGTGATTAGGTTCAGTGGCCTGGGGTGAACCAAACTTTCTTAGGAATGTTGGCTATGGATGCTCAGTGTAAAGTAGTCAGGAAAGGAATTTTGCTCTGAATCACATGGAGGTAAATCTGGGAAGGTTAGAGGTGCTGCTCCAGGGAACCAAGGTAAGGGCAGAGTTTTGATTTGGAAAGCATGACTGGATTGGGATGGTCCCCTCTCCTTTTTATGAATGCAAACTTGTGGTAGGTACTTTCTACAAACAGGGCATGTCACCCTTACAGGGAGGATATCTGATAAATCTATCTTTCATGAAATTTTGATTGGCTATGATAAATTGGAATCTTTAGAACCAAGACTTTTTTAGTGATAAATATGAAGCAATAAATAATCACAGGAAGGAAACAAGAGATTGTCGCTCTCATTAAGAAATGGTTGAGGTGGGAGTTTTGATTGCTCTATTTCCCTTTTAATAGTCCAGTGGGGCCAGTACTCATGGAAGGCAGTGTTTAGAGGTCAATACTAGACCATTAAGGGTTCAAGAAGGTGATTCCTCTGATTGCTTCAGCTGTGCTGGATACTACACAGGAAGTACAGCAGGCTAAAGGGGACTGGTATTATGTTACCTACTTAGCTGACACGTTATTTTCAATATCACATATAGACACCAGCAAGGTACAATTTGCAGTCTTGTGGAGTCATCAGCGTACGTTCACTATTATGAAATGGAGAAATTTGAATTCTCAGGTATATGACCACAATCTAACAAGGGAAGACTTGAACTTTATAACCATTAGAGCAAGTTAGTACACTGCATCGAGGGCATGATTGTCACTGATGTCTCAAGGAAGAAGCTCTGGAGGACAAATAGAGGCTGGCTGGTGTTTCCAGTTAAAATTGAAGGTCTGGTCAGCCTGTGAAATTTGCAGGGATTATGTGAGCTAGACAACTGAAGACATCCCCCTAACCGAGAAATAAATTCTCAACGACTCTTCCAAGAAGAAAGACAGCTGGAGGATAGCAGGGCTATTCAGGTTTTAGTAAAAATTCTCTTCCTTTCTAGGAATCCTGATGGCTCTTACTCACAAAGTCACTATACAAAAATTGAATGTGTAGAGAGCTATGAGCAGAAATAAAAATGGAGAAGTTTATAGAGGCTCGTGGTACAGACAATCCCACTTGGCCCTGATGATCCATAACTGAACATATGTACACCAAAGCCTTTGGGAGAACTCAAATATGGCCAAGGCATCTTGGGTTTTGAATTCGTAAGCCGTCGGAAGCAGCTGTTCATTATAGACCATTAGAAAGCAATCATTAGCTTGTTACCAGACAATAGTGAAAACAACTCACACAAGAGAAGTCTCAGGTGAGAAATATCAACCATGTCTTGGGTGATGTCAAAGCAATTTGAATAGGGAATTGGGAAGCCAGCAAAATTCAGTCATAAAGTGGAAGTCATAAATTCAGTCATAAAGTGGAGGTGGTATATTCAAAGTGTCCCAGGAATCAGTCTCCCCCTTTATTAACTAAGACTCCAAGGCTCAGTTTCTTCTTTTAAATAAATCGGAAGTGATTGCCACCCTTGCTCCCCTCTCTGAGTGTCTAGAAGACCTCCTGACACCCCCGTGAGAGTGCAAAGTAGGGTAGGACCAGGTGAGATTACTGCTTGTATTCCAGAACAACTGTCCCCAAAACAGTGAGCTTGCCAGTTGGCTTCATGTGGATCGTCCTTTAGTACTGTTTTTGGAATGTTGGGGATTTATGGCCATGAGTGATCTGTACCGACCTAGGGGAGACTATTGAGGGGTTAATCTAATTATTAAAAAACAAGAGCAAAAAGAATGAATATAGACTGGATTCTGACAAAAGAAAAAAAAACAAAACAAAATTTAAAAAGTATGTTAAGGGGGAAAGTTCAGAGGGTGTTCACCGCATATACAAGGAGGTTGACTTTATAGAGCCGTGTTAGTAAATAAACCTGTACTCTATGGATTTCCTGGAAAATGTCACATGAGCTATATAACTAAAATGAAGATGGATCCAGAACAAAATTGTTCCCTCTGTGAGTGATGTGACTGCACTCTTTGCTTAGAGATGTACTATGTTAACTTGGGCCCAGATGTAAGAAGAAAGTCCCTGGGGAACTTCATGAAATGCCTTGGCTTTCACCTGCTTCATCTCTGACTCATAACTACTTATATCTTTCAAATTATTAGTGAAGTAAGATATATGAATTGTAGGGGTCTGAACTGACAGTATGATTGTACGTTATCTGTTATGAGAGGAGAGGTTTATTTGGATTTTAAAAAAAAGTCTCTTCATCCGTTCAGGCTGCTATAAGAAAATACCATAAACTGGGTAATTTATAAAGAACAGAAATTTATTTCGTACAACTCTGGAGGCTGGAAAGTTCAAGATCAAGGCACTGCAGATTTGGTGTCTGGTGAGGGCTCACTTTCTCATAGATGGTGCCTTCTACCTGTGTCCTCATGTAGTGAAAGGATCAAGGTAGCTCTCTGGGGCCTCTTTTATAAGGGTACTAATTCCATTCATGAAGGCTCCACCTTTATGATCTAATCAACTCCCAAATAGCTCCACCTCGTAACTCCATCATCTTGGAGGTTAAGATTTCAACATACGAATTTTGGAGGAACACATTCAGACCATAGCAAAAAGCAATCACATACATTACAAATCTGAAAAGCTAATGAAAACCACGAAAAATGATGTAATAGTTTTATTACTGAGTACCAGACACACCTCTATAATACTTTTTTCCCTACTTGTTTTAACTGCATTCTGTATAATTGCTTCTTTGTATAATAATGCTTTTGAAGTATCATTTTGTCCAGGAAGAGTAGAAAGATAATCCTGCCTTTTTTCTGGCATAAAAATTTTGTTTTTCATTATTGATCATTTAGAAATTAATACTCTGCTTACAGTTTTATGTTTCTGAGGACTGTAAACTTCTTCACAAAATGTCCCTTCATATCTTTCTAACCTTGTTTTTTCTCTACTGCATTCATATTTGATTGCATGAACCTTGGGCTATCTACATATCACCTGGCCCTGAAGTCTTGTCATGACACCAGGTGAATCAGCACAAGAGGTAGTAGAAATATTCCCGGAAGCCATTCCTATATTGGGTGGCTGACAATAACTTAACTATGCATAATATTGACTGTGAACTGCACAAATATATCCTACAAAGCACAAAACGAATATCCTGTTAGTTCATCTTTCCTTTAGCTGTATCCCCAAAATCCCTGTAGCCATTTCAATACCATCTGACATGAGAGTTAATGTGAAAAATAGGAAGGATGGTCATCCTAATGATAGTAAAAAAAAAAAAAGGAAAATCTTGATTTTTGCCAATTTCACATATGTCATATGAACAGAGTGCCAGGGCCCTGTCCAGGGCCTTAGAAGAGACCTGCAGGAGTGAAGGGCTCTGGGCTCTGAATTTATTACCTTAATGGTAAATCTGCCTCTGAGTGAGGCCAGATTTGAAAGAATTTAAAAACTTACCAGAGGAAGCCGGGTTTGATGCAGTCTGCATCTGATGTATGCAAGGAACATTATTATGATCAGATAGTTTAGGAACATAGAGGTATGCATGAGCCAAAGATATGTGATATGGATAAATGATTTACATGTGCTAAATTTATCAAGTCAGTACTCATCAAATTATCTTGTTGTAATATCAAAACTCTCCAGAGAAAAGTTTTCCATCTTTGCTAAGGTTTTTCTAATAATGGGATACTTGGGGGAGATAAAAGAGTTATATCAAAGAAGTAGGATCAGTTTCACCAGGGCTAAATACATTAGCAATGCATTAAATCATCCTCTGGCTATATCAAATGGTTATCACTTTCTGAAAGCATCACCAAAGGGATTCTAGCTCCATCTTTTATCAAGGGCATCAGACATTTCAGACTTTTAAAATCCAGTGCCCTTACTCTGATTTATTTTTTATCCTGTCTAAACAAGTCATCCAACATGAACAGTCTTCTTCATTTGGAAGTCAGGATGTGTTCAGAACCTTATCAAAATTCTTGTTTATCAGGAAAAGAATGCTCCCATGACTGCCAAAACTGAATGAACAATGCTGCAATGGAGAGATTAGCCCTAGAGATTAATTTGCCTAATGATTTAAGACAGAAAAATTTGTACTGCCAAAGAAATTGAAACATTGAGAAGTCAGGGGAATGCTGACCCCTTGAAATGGAGAGTTGGCCAGACTTAGCAACCCTTATTGCATCTACTCCTCTGCTCAGCTTGGTGACACTATGTTAGGCATGGACCCGTGCGTTTGATTTTGCATTGTGCCTTTCCATATTGTAGACACTTCAAATTCACACCAGCAAATGCTTCTACCTTTAGTTGAGTACCTAGTTTTGTGAATACTATCCTCTGTCTTATTGTAACTCTTTATTATTGTTCACATGTTTAACAGAGTACCTTCCTCATAGGCTTCTCTGTCTTGTGTTTCAAATCCTCATTTTAAAATAGAAGCAGAATAATCTTGAAAAAGCAAAACAAAAACAAATCTAACTTTGTCAGTCATCAACTTAAAATTATTTAATGATTTCTCCTAGCCATCAGTATAACATCCAGTTTTCATGGTGGTCTCCAAGAGTTGCTATGTTCTGGTCCTTGCCAATTTTTTCAGCTTTACCGACTATCACCTGTGCGTCATTCCAACTGTGCCAAAATACTTGTAATTTACTCTTTTGCCCCCATGCCATTGCATAGCTATTTCTCTCTACTTGGACTGTTTCTCCCCCACTTCTCTGCCATAAGACTAACATTTCCTCATTCTTTAACATATCTGGTTTTTATGATTTAGATTAAAATATCCTGTGCACTAAGTATTTTGTATAAGTTTATCACAGTAAAATAAAATTACATGTTTGTCTATGAGAATAGGAACCATCCTATTCATTTTGTATTCCTAGTACCCAGATCACTCTTGAAATGTATTAAATATTCAAAAAATAAATGTATCTCCAATGATTGAATAAATGTAGGCTGCAACTAACACAGACCACCACTCATCCACCAAGAGAAATGCCATTTTTTAAATCCATCAGGTATTTCTAAAACAAGAAAAACTTACTGAAAACATCATATATTGCACAGCATAAAATATGATTGGTCCTAACTAATAAGACAAAAGGTAATCATATCAAATATTATATACATTTGCATATGATTTTTTTACTGACAATAGAGAATCACTGTGTTAGAGTCATCTAAGAATTTTTGGGACTATCAAGCCAAATTGATTATGAATGTATTATATGAGAGAAACAAAGCAAGTAGAATCCATAAGTGAGACAGACAGAGGGTCTCTTTTGGGGTGGAGCTGATAACAATGGAATGAGTGACATGGATTTGAAAGACATTTGGAACTGGTGCCCATTTGGTCATGGAGGAGGATAAATGGTTTACTAAAGGGTCTTCTCCTATGGAGAAGACAATGCCAGGGCTTGGTATTATTATGACACACACTTATTTGAGATTATATATTTTAGAGTGATTGCAATCCCCTTTATAAATTTTTTAAAAAATATCGACCCTTCCCTTGATGGTAATTGCACTTTAAGAATATGTTTATTGGTTATTAATAAGTAAAAAAAATGAATGTTTTATTTTATTTTTTATTTTATGTTTATTAGAATAATTGATTAATCAAAACCTGCTCTGTATTTAGTATCGTTTTAAAATTTTATTTTATTAATTTTATATTATTATAAATATTAATAATTAGAAAAATAACAGTGGTATATAAAGTTGTGCAAGATACAATGGATCAGTTTATTGACAATACTTCATGCTCACATGAATTCGTGAGTCCCTTGTAATGCCCAAAGGGATCTGTGTATAACAGATGGGAAAGATATTTCCTTCTCACAAAAAATCATTTTGGAAACACTTGATAAAGCTACTATTAGTCCAATTGTGTAGCATGTAATGGTATTTTTCAGCAGTATGATATTTTATCATGTAAATACATATTTTAATACGTTTTGACACAAATTAAAAAAGACAGGTCACATGTTTAGCTATTAATTAATCTGCCTCCTGCAAACCTTTAAGATTTATTATGTAAAACACTATATAAATAGATTTTAAAGGAAGAATTTTAAATAGGCTTTTTTATTTAAAGGAAAGATTAGAATGCGTGGATCATTGACCTTTTAAACATCTAATATAACTGTTGTATTTTATCATCTCAAATAAATTCATCTATAGTTCCTGGGTGTGCCCGGATTTCTTTTTGCAAACTTATTGAATAATATGAGGCCACAAATACAACTGGGTTCCTAATTACATGAGCAATGGTTCTGCCTCTACATTAGGTTGCATCCAAAAGCTAATTGAGGGTGAGGCTTTCTTAATTAATCACATATTGATAGGTTGATAATCTAAATGTACTAGTAGACTGATTATCCTATTTAACCGCACATATTCCATAGAGCTAAAACTATTAGCGATTAAGCCTGATTATTTTTTATTTTAAAGCATATAACTTTATGCCAATGAGGGAAAACATCAACACTTAGTCTTACATTGATTGTTGGAAAAAGTTTTGCCTCAGGCGTTTTCATAAACCTGAGTTTGCAAAAATTTTAATTGGAAGGAGATATCCTAGGGAAATATTTAAAAGCAATGTTTTTAAAGTAGCAGTAATCTACAGTGTCTCCTTATTAATCTTGTAAAATCCAAATACCTACATCTACTAACAATTTTCTTCAATAAACCATCTCATTCTCTAGTCTCTTATTCTCTTTATTTCCAATTAGTCTTTATATTCTAACTGAAACAATAAGTTTGCTTATTTGAAGATCAACTTTTATATTTTTGATTTAAATTCTCTTTCTAAATTAAAGGTTTCATATACACAAAGTAAAAAAGAAAAAAAAAACAACGAAAAAAATACCATTAAAGTTTATGAAATCCTAGCCCTCCTTTTGTGGGTTGGATCCATACTTAAGAATTTAACTTTTGCAATTACACTTCCTTCACTTTTGTTGGGGCTCAGAACATGGTACTCAAAAATATAGCACCTTGACATACTGAGTATTTTAAGCTGAAGGAAACTGAGAGAACTGCAGAAGCAAAAAGGTTACTCTCCGACCTTCTCTTTCTCTTTCTCTGACCGTTTTTCTTAACTGAATCATGATCATAAAAGAATTCTCTGACTTACCTTGTCAGAGAGTAGGTTTTAAGGCCCTCATTCCAGAGGGGTCCTGCTCTACACCTAGAGGCCAAGAAGAATCCAAACCAATAGGACTTGCTGACTTCCTGCCAGTTTATTAATATTAGATCATAACCTTGAGTCCTCCAATCATACTTCTTCATTCTTTAAAAATAGTTTTTCCTGGGACTTTGAGTCTTCATTTCTGAAGGCTCCTGTGTCACGTAAAACTTTAGTTAAATTTTCTGTGCTTTTCTCTTGTTAATTTGTCTTTTATTATAGAAGTCGCAGCCATGAATTTTGCAATGGGTAAAAAAAACAAGGTTTTATAGTTGACCTTTGAACAATTCAGGGGTTAGGGGCACAGACCCCTGTGCAGTTGAAAATTTACATATAACTTTTGACTCCCCCAAAACTTAACTACTAATAGCCTACTTTGACTAGAAGCCTTATCAATAATATAATATTCTGTTAAAAGACATACTTTGTTTGTTCTATGTGTTTTATACTGTATTCTTATAATAAAGTAAGCTAGAGAAAAGAAAATGTTATTAAAAATCATAAGGAAGAGAAAATGTATTTACTATTCATTAAGTGGAAGTAGATCATCATAAAGGTCTTCATCATGTCGTCTTCATGTTGAGTAGGCTGAGGAGGAGGAGAGAGAGGAGGAGTTAGCCTTGCTGCCTCAGGGGTGGCAGAGGAGGAAGAAAATCCATATGTAAGTAGATTCACACAGTGCAAACCTGTCTTGTTAAAGGGTCGACTACACACAGATTCTGGGAATTAGGATGTGGACATCTTTGGGTGGCCATTATTCTACATATCACATACCAAAAGCAAAAACAAAACAAAACAAAACAAAAACCATACCAACAGAAAAATATATAAAACAATGGCTTTAAAGACATTCAACATTAGGCAATGGATGACAGGGGAATCCCATGTAAAGCCTGGAAGATTCCCTGAGTTGAGGAGCTGGAGTTGAGATTCCAGGGAGACCAAGGTAGTTAATGTTGACAGGACAAAATACTACAGAGAAGAGAGAAGTATATAGAGAGAAAACTTCAGAGCTTTTCAGATATCTTAGGGAATTCAGGTGAGTACCAACCAGTGCATATATGTGAGGAAATTACCCAAATCTGGGGAAAGAAACATCTGAAATGGTTCAAATGTTTGAGAGGATGGATATGCTAATTACCCTGATCTGATCACTATACCTTACATGTATGTAAAGATCACTGTGTACTCCATGAATATATGTAATTATTATTTGTTAATTAAGACATAAAATAAAAATGACAAAGACATAGAATAATTAGATAAATAAACAGAACAGCGTAATACATAAGTAATTGGAAGAATCCCCAGAAGAAATATTAATATATTTTCTGTGTGTGTAGAAAATATATTTGAAGAAGAAACATTCCCAGAAGTAATATACCTAAAGTTTTCCTGAATTTGTTAAAAAGAATAAATCCACAAATAAAAGAACTTCAATACAATTCAAGCACAAGAAATATGAAGGAAATGACCAAGGCATATAATAACCAAATTCCCCCCAAAAAATAATAAAGAGAAATCTTAAATGCAAGCAGAAAAATTGTACACTACGTAAGAAGGTGGCACATCTTTTTTTTGGCAGGCAAAATGCAAGTAAGAAGAGAGTTGAGTGCCATCTTAGAGTACTAAAATAAATAAATTAAAAGTTATCAACCTAGAATGGTATCTCCAATGAAAATAACTTATGAAAATGAAAGCAAAATGAAGATGTTTTTCAGAAATATAAAAGCTGAAATGATTTGCCAACAGCAGATCCACACCATGAGAAACGTCAAAGGAAATCCTTCAGGAAGAAGGAGAATGACATCGAAATGGAAATATGAATCTACACAAAAGAATGAGGCCACAGAAAATGGCAACTATGAGAGTAAATGCATGTATTAGTTTCCTAGGATGTTGTAACAAAGTGCAACAAACCGGGTAACTTAAAACCATAGAAATTTATTGTGTCACAGTTCTGGAGGTTAAAAGTCCAAAACTGAGGTGTTGGCGGGACAGTGTTCTCTCTGAGATCTGTAGGGAAGTATCCTTCCTTGTCTCTTAGTAGCTTTTGGTGTTGGCTGAGAATCCTTGATGTCCTCTGCTTTAGCAGCATTGCTCTAATCTCTCCGTTTGTTTTCTCTGGCCTTCTCTCTTGTGTGTCTGTGTCTCTGTATCTCTGGGTCTCTTCTTCTCTCATATGAGAACATCAGTCATATTTTATTAGAGGCCCACCTTACTTGAGTATAATAACATCTTAACTCATTACATTTGCAATCACCCTATTTCCCTTGCAGTTAAGACTTCAACATATCCTTTTTTGGGTACACAATTTAACATATAACAAGGCATATGGGGTTTTTTTCCTTATTATTCAAATTTCTTTAAAATAAAATTGCCTACTTAAAAAAAATACAGTGTGGATTTATTCTACTTCAGAACTCCCGACATTTTATTCAATGGAAATAATTTTTTTCCATGTTAAATTTATTTCAATGGAAAAAGTATGTATTTGTGGATGCTATTCTTTTTATGTAAGTTAGTAGGAATTGGGATACGGAGAAAATCTCCTAGTCTGTACGTACCCCATCAGTGTGGACCCTTGCTTATTTTATATATAATATGGTCACAGCATTTTAAAGTTCCTTAAAAATAAGTTGGTAATTCAAAGATATGTGGCTACACAGTATGTAGTATTAGAAAAAATCGAGAACTTCAGAAACATAACAAATTCTATGGACAATAAATGCTTCTGGCTGAATGGTTTGCTTCAGTTTGTGTACAAGAACCTCTGCAATATATACACAAATAGTGAATGAGGATTCTCAAAGGCTCCCAGGAAAAAATTTATGAAATCAGAATCCTTAAATAAAAATATTAAGATGGAAAATTTTTTTTCTCCCAATAATCTCTACCTCTACTGATTTATATCTCAAAGTGACTACATTTCATTAATCAGAGCAGAAGATATAAGGGTGAAGTGGCTGTTTATTAATTTTATCATTTGAAAATCACCTACCTTGTGCTAA
This sequence comes from Avahi laniger, assembly GCA_963575035.1. Lineage (NCBI taxonomy): Eukaryota > Metazoa > Chordata > Mammalia > Primates > Indriidae > Avahi > Avahi laniger. The sequence goes on along the minus strand of CAUYSK010053907.1, from coordinate 12,986 downwards.
CAATGCTCCTATGTGCACTGCTTGTTGTGCCCCATTGCCTTCTGTTATACGCACTATCACCTTGAACTGGCTCTCTTATACCTAAAGCAAGAAATCACATCACTGCACTTTTTTAGTTTAACCATTCAGCCGCAATTTCTAGGGTCATATACAGCTGTGATCCCCAACCCCCAGGCTGTGGATTGGTACCATCCATGGTAAAATTGTCTTCCATGAAACTGGTCCTTGGTGCCAAAAAAGTTGAGGACTGCTGAACAGTTGAAGTCAAAAGCAGTCACCAGTACCCTAGACACTGTCCTAGTAAGAACACTCCCTGCTCTGGGTCAGAATGGGCTTCTTTCATGCTCCTTGGACATCTGCAGAAAGAAGATATCTATACACTTACTTGCCAGCGTCTTGAAATGCTGTAACATATTTAATGAAGAACTAGAGACCACTTTAGTTTGATATAATCTCACAGGGGAGATCTCAAAATCTTAAAAGAGTGGTTCATTCTCTGCTGACCTTATCACAGAACCATATAAGTCAAAGCTGCTTAAGAGATGCTATAGAATGAATGAAAATGGTCTAGGAGGTCTGATTCAACTAAAATTATTTATGATAAACAAAATAAAAAGAAAAGACAGCTTACTACAAGGTAAGAATGAAGTAAATCTAGAATTAAAATAATTTGGCTTTGATAATGCTCCTGGAAGTATTTTTTTTTTTAAGCAGAAGTAGCTATTTGGAATACTTAAGACTTGAGAACAATTAAAATCCATCTGTATCAGCTGGCCCAAAATCCTATTAACTGAAGTTAATTCTGTAACTGACCCTAAATTACGTGGATTGCCATGATAAGAAAAAGAAAATAATAAAATTAAACTCATGGCTTTATAGACCAAATACTTTTAGACCATGGGAAGGTTGCAAGGGAAATCACAGAGGAAGATAAAAAATCCAGGGTACAATAAAATGAGGTTTTCACTAAAGGCTTAGTGCTGGCTGGGACCCTTACAGTGAGGGAGGCCACTGAAAAAAATTCTCATATTGACCCCATATTCAGAATTATCTACCATTCCAAACTTCTAGTAGGCCAAAATACCCAAATTAAACTCCCACTTCCTGTGGACATCTTGGATACACTAATCCTGAAAGTTCATCTCTTTTCTATCAGTGTTGTTACAACCGCCTAGTTTTATATTCTTGTGTACTGAAAGCACCCAGATCACATATTAACATGAGTGTAAGCAATTCCACTCTTAGAAATCAAGAATCCCCTAGTCTTTTCTCATTTCCTAAAGTTTTTTTTTTTTTTTTATTTCAGGGTATTGTGAGGGTACAAACATTATAGTTACACTTTAATGTCTTTGCCTTCTCCAAGTGCGGGTTAAAGGCATGCTCTTCCCCCGCTACAGTGCTCCCTGTGTCCTTTAGTTGCGGATTTATCCCCCATCCCCCCAATCCCTGGAGAGTATTTCTGCCATGTGATCACCCTAGTGTTGATCAGTTAGTACCGATTTGATGGAGAGTACCAGTGGAGCCCATTCTTCCGCTCTTGTGGTGCCTCACTTTGGATGATTGGCTTAAGTTTAATCCAATTTTCTAAAGTTTTTAATGCTTCACACATTTTTAATGCCTTAGAAGTGTTTCTTTGGGTTCTATTCTTATCAAAATGCAATTTACTGAATACTTTCTCTCTGTATTAGTCTGTTTTGTGTTGCTATAAAGTAAATACTTGAGGCTGGGTAATTTATAAAGAAAAGAATTTTCTTTGGCTCTGGGTTCTGCAGGCTGTACAAGAAGCATGGCACCAGCATCTACTTCTGGTGAGGGCCTCAGGCTGCTCCCACTCATGGCAGAAGGTGAAGGGAGCTGATCACATGGTGGGAGGAAGGAAGCAAGAGAATGTACCAAGCCATTCATGAGGAATCTGCTCCCATGATGCAAACACCTCCCATCAGGCTCCACTTCCAACAATGGGGATCAAATTTCAACAAGAGATTTGGAGGGGACAAATACCCAAACTTTATTTCTATTCTCTATTATCCTGTTAGGGTAAAACTGTTTAGTAGGTGTGAGAGTATATATAGTAAGAGAATTCTTGAACAAAAATCTTCAGTGTTCGCTGCCTTAGCTAAGGCTTATTGCCCCTATGGACCACTTATAAGAGACTCTTACTTTATATCTCCTTTTAGGTTGTTTCACTGAGCTTATATAGTTGGATTATGAGGCAGATCATTCAGCGACCATCAGACTATGCATTATAGAATCCTTTTTCAAGTTACTCTAATACCCTTTGTGGCCAGAGGAAGAGGAAAGCATTCAACTAGTAAATCCAATTTCTTTTGCAAAAAAAGACTCATAGTTCTGATAAAGAGCTATTGCAATACCCATATCGCCAATTAGAAAACATGTTTCTATTTGTATGGCACCTCTGGGCATGTAATGCAATATCACCCCCTTTCCATTTGTTGCTGATCTAGCTGCTATATTTTTTTGTATTCTACCTGCCGCTAAACATTTTGTAATTATAGATTTATGCTCTCTCTTTTATTCTGTCTCATCTCACCCTGCTAGCAAGTTTTTATTTGTTTTATTTATATATTTTTTTCATATCATAGCCTCCAAGACACTTTCATTACAAGGCCATGTGGAATATCCTTTATTCTCTCAAATCCTCAAAAAGACATGGAAGATATTGTGGTTTTTAGTTATTCTGTCCTTATATGTAATATACTAATTAATCTTCAATTATTCTTCTTTCAAAAGAGACTTGTAAGCAAGATGCCTTTATGAAAATTATTATTTTTTTTTTGCTAGCCCCAAAAGGTCATAAAGAATCTAATATAAAACTACATTTTCTTTGAATGGTAAATTTGCTTCTTAGGGTGCAAAATAGCCTTTATTTTCCAAAGTAAAGTCATAAGCCAACTACAAGCTCAAAAATTCACATCCTCCTGGGCATGGAACTATTGTCATTGACAGAACCTGAGACACACATCATTTGTTAAGCCTCTTTTAGTTGAAATAGGGCTGTCATTCCAGAACAAATATCTTGATCATAAGAAAATGAAGAAACTATCTTTCTCCTGCAAGATCAGACCATGTGCTCAAAGAGTTTCTCGGAGACTGAAAGGGACTTTTCATACCAAATCATTTTTTTGGGACCTCTTAAAAGGCTGTATGAGGTCACCTAAGGATATTCTCCTCTAAATTCATAAAAGGCAGAGGATGGCACACAAGAGCAAAGGCAAAATGATAGAAATAGTGAAATATAATTAGCATGCTTCCAATTTTCCAACACGGCTCTAGTATTGTCAATCCAGCCCAATTTGTAAAGCCCATACTGTAGGCTATCTTGCCGAGAAAAGAAAGGCAGATCATGCCCCATTATGACTGCATTTTGTAAATACACACCTTGATTTCATCCAGAGGAAAAATGGTTATCCACATTAACTTGTTTTAATAACCTCATGAACATTTCCACTATGGTATTTAGTTTATTCAGAAGCGAATGCTAACATGGTCACTGTTAACTTTCCCAACATACAGAACTACTCAGATAACTTTAGAAATTAGATATTTGGCTAACATTGTAGAGTGAGTTTATATTAACACAATCAATATGCCATTACAAATGATAATGTAAGTGTATCTAACAAAGCTATGGTTTTACAGAACTAATTGATTCATGATTTTATTCTGGTTAGGAAAAATTGATGTTCGCTCTCATGGGAAAACATGCTACATGTACATTGGAAAAATGCTTTATATTCCAGATAATTTAAGATCTAACTATAATGTGGTTGGTTATTAAAAAATAGGAATTCTAAAATACATATGATCAGAGATTGGACCTATAATTATGGATTGGGGTCACACCAGCATATAAATGGCTGTAATGCTGATCATATGCTACTTAAGCTACATCATTAATAAACTGCAAAGAGGCTTATCTCACTAAGAGTCTGGACAAGTAGCGCAAAATATGTACTTGGAAAAAGAATTGGAAAGAAGGTCAAAGTAGATGAAATTACCTCCTCCAGATCTAATTCTGAAGAAGGGTAGTGTTGAAAAACCTCCCAAGGAGGACTGTGGAACAAGACAGTATGTCTTTTTTTTTTTTAAGACAAGGGTACATTGAAATTAAATACAGCATTCCCCCTAACAATGCTCCTCAACTATGTTATTAACAAAGGGGAAAAGCAAACAAAAGCCTTCCACAATGAAGAAATTTTTCTGAGAATCTATGTTATAGTCAGTATTCTCTGAAGAGTCGTACTATGAGCTATTAAGAAATCTTAGTTAAACAAAGAAGTTTGCTTAGTTGATTAATCAATTTGAAATAAGTTCCCTTATTAATTCCCTCAGATTAAATTTAATCTCTGCTTTATTATACAAGTGTAAGGTTTTTATGAGTCCTTTCGGGGAAAAAAAATGAAGACTCATTTGTTTTAGTCTCAAGCATCTACAACATAATTTTTTGTTTTGTTATTTTGCTTTCTAAAATGTCTTTTATGATACGATACTAAGTATGTAATTTTATGCATGGATATACAGTACATTTATATATAAATTAATATAACTCACATTGAAGCAAAACAATGAAATTAGCATTTGTGGAGCTACCATTGAGCCTTACTTACCAGATAGGGCTGATGTTCCCTCTGGCCCTCAGCAAATCCAAGCTACCCCTTCTTCAGAGGTAATCCTTATATTGAATTTTGTTTCCATCATTTTGCTTTAATTTTTAGTTTCCCCCATATGGGTATATCATTAAATAAAACATTATTTATTTTATTTATAGGAGTGGTATCACACTCTACTTGCAACTGAATTTTTATTCATCATTTTGACATTATATTCTAAGACTTACCCATGTTGATAGGTGTGACTGTAATTCTGTCATTTTAGATACTCTAAAATTAATCATGTGAACATTTTAAGTGATTGCTTTGTAGAATTCATGGATCTTTTATTATCTAATCTGATGACAATCTCTGACTTTAAATTGGATTATTTAGAAAATCTATACTTAGAACATTTAGATATAATTGAGTTTTAATCTACCATCATATTACTTGTTTGGGATTTGTCCAATCTATTATCCTTTTTTTTTTCCTCTTTTCCTATTTTTTTCTGACTAAATGACTATGTTTATATTACAACTTTATCCCATTATTGCCCTAATCTCTATATTTCTTTGTTTTATTTAGGCTTTAGGGATTGTTCAAGGGTTTCATTGTACATCGTTAACTTAACTCAACTTTATTTCAAATAATATTGTTACTTTAATTGTAATGCAGGAACATTAAAACGTACTCCCACTTCACCCTTTATTTCCTTTCTGCTGTTGCTATCATACATTTTATAATAACATATGTTACAAATCTCATAATACATTATTATTGTTTCTGCTTTAAATAATTGTAAGTGTTTTAAATAAATTGAAAATATACTATAACACTATGATTTTCAAAATACTTTAACTTGTCTACATATTTGCCATTTCTGTCACTCCTGATTCCTTTGTGCATACCTCAGTTTTTATTTAGCTTTGTTTTCCTTAGTCCAGAAGAACATTCTTTCTTGTAGATTTCTTGTAGATTTACTAGTTAAAATTGTCTCAGAGTTTGTTTTTATTTCTTTTTTTTGGTCTATAATAGTCTTTATCTTGTCTTAATTTTTGAAAGATATTTAAACCAGTTGTAGAATTTGAATTTGACAGTTTTGCATGTTTCTTTTCTTTTCATCTTTTTAGAGATATTATTCTGGCTTGCAAAGTTTCTACTGAGAAGTTTGTCATTTTACTTTGTTTCTAGATACAAAATATGCCTTCTTTTCCACTGGTTGCAGGCTTTCCCCCCCTTTTTGTCAGTTTTCTTTAAAAAAATTTTGATTATATATTTTGAGATTTTTGGTATGTGATTATCTGTCTTTAGGTTCTTTAGATTCTTTTCATTTGTGGACTTTTTATTTTCATTAAATTTTGAGCATTTTTACCTCAAAAGTAACTGTTTTATTTTTCATATATTTAATTTCTCTTTCTTTACTTCATTTGGATAGTCTCTACCATTTTGTCTTCAAGTTCATTGATCTTTTCTGTGTAGTGTCTAATCTGCTGGTAATTTTGTTCAGCGAAATTTTCATTTTAGATATTGTATTTTTGATCTGTAGAAGTTTAAGTCTTTATTGTATATCTGTAGTTTTTCTTATGATATTTATGTTTTTGTTTAAATCTTTGAGCACATGCACATCTTTATGATAGATGTTTTAAGTTTCTTTTTATCATTTATCTTCTCTGTCATTTCTGGGTCCATTTCTACTCACTTATTTTTCTCTTAGGTATGAATCAGATTTTTTGCTTTTTTGCCACTTCAGAGATATTTGAATGGATGTCAAACACTCCAATTTTATTATAATCAAGCATTTGATTGGGTTGTTTTCTTTTAAAAAGTATAGGGTTTTGTCTAGTCAGGCAGTTAAGTTCAATATTATTGTGATCCTTTCAAGACTTGTATTTAAGCTCTTTAAGAAATGGATCCAGAATTGCTGCACCCTTAAAGCTAAGTTAGTCCTGTTACTAAAACATTACTAATGAACATCCTATGTTTTATCAAGTTTTCTCCATTCTCTATAGTGTAAACTCAAATGTTTTCTAGTCTTGTGTGAGTTCCAGAAATTATTCAATTTACAGCTCCCCCATAATTGTTTTTTCCCCAGAAGCTGTTTCGCTCTGTGTCATGGATTTTAATCCTATGCATGTGAATATTGGTATACAGGCAAAGATTCAAGGGGACTCTATGCTGATTTCTGGAATTCTTTTGTTGTTTACCTCCTTTTTCTCCAGTATTATTTCTGCATATTCTCAGCTGCCTTACTCTTTCCAACTCTTATCTCTGGCTCCTTAGCAGTGAGACTATTGGGCTCTGCCTGAGTTTTACCTCCCTATATCACCATCCAAAAATTGCTTCCAGACAGAAAATCAGAGCAATCAATTCTAGGTAACTGGGAGAGAAAGATCTGGAATGCAAATAGTAGTCACTAGGAAGTGTTGGCGAGTTTGCTAGAAGTGTTATCAGCAATAAGGAAGGCGTGCCCTTCTTTGGAGGATGCTGTGAGAGAAACACCGTATCAGGAAAAGCACTTAAGAAGCTAAAAGAGCAACAACAGAATAAGCAGAGGATGGGAGGAATTGTAAATGCAGAGGGAGAGAGATGAGGAAAGAACATTCTTGGGCTGAGTATGGGTTCAAAGTCTGGGCAAAACCAGCATCAGTGAGCAATTTACCCACAAAGTGATGAGTGTAGCAAAAAAGGATTGAAGAGGCAGATGGTATGGAAAATTTTCTTGTTTTAAGAAGATAGATATGAGTGATAGTCCTTTTGTAATCAGTCTTCTTAATTCACATAAAAGTATTTGTATATTTTAACAACACATTGTCAGCTAGAACCATATTTAGTATGTGCCATCATAATGAGGTATTTTAGATAGGTGTAGCCTTATTGGTAAAAACTGACTTTTCCAATTTAATCTCTCTCAGTGCTACATTTGAAGTTATGTCCACATAAAATCAAAATTGTTATTTGTAAAGTGAAAAAAAAAGTCAATAACTGCTTTCAGTGACCTTTTCCTCAAATAAATGAAATGAACCTAGGCACAGACCATACAATTATCATCATAAACTTAAATGAGAAAAACTCAAACGTTAGTTTTCTGAACTGGCTTTGAAAAGGATTTTAGTGAAATAAATTTATAGATAGCTTATTTACCAATACTAGTTTATAAAAAAATTGAATAAAACAGGTCAATTGACAGTCAAATGAAATTGACCTCAGTCAAGTATAGCATAAAAATCAATAAGCACATAATTAAGAAAAAAGAATATCTTTCTCCTCCAATGTTTAAATGAAATTAACATGTTGTTATATATTTTCTCTCTTAAAATTTTAGTAAAAATGATTCAAAATGTTTTTTTGGACCAGAATTCACTTTTATAAGTAAAGGAAAAAATGTGGGCTACCACTTCCAAATTAATTTTTGTAGCAACTACTCTCAGACTTTCAGAAACAAAAAATAAAGTGCTAATATTGAATTACAAGGTTAAAATATTTAACTATGATGAAGAGTGGATAATATAGAATATCTTATTATTTTCTAATTGTGATAGTGAAAACAATTAGATAAGCATTTTTATTCTACTTTTCTAATTTTAAGAAATTATACAATTTTTTGGATTTTACTTTGTCTCTTGTTTCTCATGCTTACGTGTATCTTCATTGTGATTAACTTGGGAAATTTATCCAATAAAGAGGGGAAAGCAATTAAACTGAACATATATCTAAAAATTTTATGGAGGTTAGTTCCTCCATATGTTGGATTTTCAAAATTAGTAATAAATTCTGACATCTGACTTTTTCTCTAGTTATAATTTGAGTTTTATAGAGAATGTCCCGTTCCACCTATGATGGTAATCAATAAAGAACAACTGGGAAAGTCAGATAAAAACCCAAAATACGTCTGTTTAAGAGCATTAGAGGGCTGTCAAGGCAGCCAGACATCAAAAGGGCAAAGAACCTGGAAAGAAGGAGCTACAAGGAGGTTACATAGCATTCTTCAGCCTTCTTCATCCTTTGGGGTGTTTGTTGATTAGAATGGGAAAGGAGGCTAAGAAAAGAAAGCTGGTGCTAAGAAGCAGAAATCCCACTAGCGTTTTTTGGCCATGCCTTGGGTCTGGGAAGACAAAAATCCAAGTTCATGATTGTCAAATAGGATAAGATTTGAGGGAACAATATCATGAAGGCAAAGGTGGTACAGAGATGTGAACCTAAAATTGGAAGTTTTACCTCTCTATGTATGTGCTATGTACTTAAACAGGAGCAGGGCAAGAAAACTGAAGCTACTCACAAAAATCTTTGGAAAGAGGAAGAGAGGTTTTGTCAATTGTGTTTGGGGCAGGTGGGTGGAACTGGATTCCATTCTGTCATACTTCCTTGTGAAGACTCTATGTCTCATGTAGAAGTGATAGGTATCAAGAATTGTGGATCTTTGTTTTTCAGGTCCATATGAATAGTCACAGAGAAAAAGAACACAAAACTTGAATTATTAGCTTGACAAAAATTAATTCTTCCTAAATTTCCTGTCAACCTCTCTTCACATTTCATTTGTTTCTTTTCCCTTCTCTGATTTCTTTCTTATTTGCTGTATTAGGTCTACCTTCTTTTCTTCTTATCTCCCCATCATTTCTCTACATTTCAGTTTTCCTTTCTTTCTCTCTCTTCTTTCTTCTTTTTTCCTTCCTTCCACACTGTAAGCAAATGTATGCCTTTATTTCAGGTTTACGATTGGATTTTTACACACTATCAAATACGAACATCCGTACATCTCTACACTCAAAAGATAATTTAAGAGCTTCCCTGCCTAAACACAGGCTGAGCCCAGGCCTGAAAGTTGAGAGCAGCCTGCAAGCCCACTACTTTTGACCTTATCGTAGCTTTCTACTTCTTGTCTGTGCTTACGTAGTCTGTTAGCCATTATCCTAACATTACTGTATTTGACAACATGCCAAGAAATGTAAATAGCTGAGACTAGATTAATTAAATCTAAAATGTGAGATTGAAAGGAAGTGAAAAAATATCAAAAAATCTTATTCAGCAATTCACTGCCCTTTTTCTCCCAAATACTGTTTAAAAGATCTTTTAGCATACTGTCAAATACATGATAGGATAGGTGAAAGGAATACACTGTGTGTGTATATGGTTATGTGTGTATGTGTGTAAATGATTATTGCACTGGCTTTGGCTTTAAACAACTCATGTACTTCCCCATCATGACAGATATAGGCTGGTGTTTTATTAATTTACATCTAAAACCTTGCAGGGCTGGGGATGACACATGCACTTTCTGGGATTGCAAAAGCAATCTGGAGAGCTACACTAGTAAGGGTAGCAATTTTCTGAGGCTGTGATATTATCACTGAATGCCCAGTAGTACTGCATGGAGAAGCCTGTATAGGAAATAGGAAACAACCTCTATACAAAATAGAATGATACCAGTGATAACCAGGCAGATTCATAAATCGCTTTTACAATAGAAACATAGGAACACAGGAAGGGAGGTCACCATTTTGATGCCCTCAAGATATGCTGAAAATGAGAAAAACAGCAAGTAATTTCGTAGGTCCTTATCATGGAAATCAGATTTGGCCAGGGAATGGTTCATCTCAGATTGAGGCCACCTCATTTCTTCTTTCTCCTTGACTGCAGTCTTCTCTTTAAACTTCCATTTTGAAAAAACAGTGTTACTTGCAAAGGTATCTTTTTAAACATCATTTGTGGGATTTTCAAGGCTGGTTTGGAGTATGTAAATATGGGTATTATAAGTGCTATACTCAGGCAAAAAGAATGAGCATATATCCCCAGTATCACTAGGGACATTCCCATAGCTTCAGAAGGTTTGTTATTAGAATCAAATTTTGTCCCTAGAAACTTAAAAAAAAAAAACCAAAAAACTTAAATGATTTCTATTCTGGAAATTTCTCCTACTCTTTAAGATGTTTCTCTTTTTCTCAGTCAAGATTCAATGCAAGGAACATAAAACACATTTAGAATTTTAAACAAGAAGGAATACATATGCAGAGAAGTGGATGCTTCTCTGAAAGATTGAAGGAGGGGGCTCTAAGTAGGACCTTCTAGGGATAACTCCTAGAGTAGTATCATCAGGAAAGCAACTACTTCCGAGGTGGCCAGGGAAGCTAAGCTGGAATCAGGAATCCACTCCCACGGCCCCTGAACCACCAAGGAGCTAGAGAATCAATATTCACAGCTGCCACCCAGGAACTAAGAAGATGGATAGAGAAACCACATAATTGCTGCTCCTTTTCTCTCCACACAAGGAAGCTGAAGCAGTACTATCTAACAGTAATATAATGCTAGGCACACTTATAATTTCAAGTTTTCTAGTGGCCTCGTTTTAAAAAGAATGGAAAATAAAACAGGGAAAATTAATTTTGACATTTTATTTAATAAAAATAGAAGCACTTTAATATATAATACACATAAAAATAATGGACACTTTTTGTTATTTTTGGGGGGGAGCGACACGAAGACTTCAAAATCCACTGTGTATTTTATAATTACAGAACATCTCCATTTGTCCTAGCCTCATTTCATGTGCTCAGTAGCCACATGGGGCTAGTGACTCCCCACTGGGCAGCACAGAGGTAGGAAAGGACTCTGTTCAACCACTGCAGAGAAATCATTCTTTTTCCCCAGGCTTCTAAGCAGAAGCAGACAAAATGTGACAGAAAGATGGCTTCTGCCTCACTTTTGCTTTTCAAATTTCATTCCCATGCATAATTGGCAGATCTAATTTGCCTCCAGAACCCTTGATTTAAAGGAATATGGGAAATATTTTTTTTTCTATTTTTTGTTTTGATTGCCAAACTCCACAATTAAAAGGTGAAATGTAGATTGATAAACCAATCTACAATATCCAGTATTTTTTTTTTCTTAAAAAGGAAAGGTCAATTGCTATGGGAATCTGTATATCTCATTTCTATCATCTTACAAATATCTTAATATATGTTACTTTAAAAAACTCATCAGTTTATTTTCCTTCTGCTTTAGAACACCTGTAGTTAACCAAGCTCTATTTCATAAAGTATCATGTTTTTGTAAGCAGGCACATGAAGGTATATCTCTAAATTTGTTTCCTATAATTTACTCTGTCTTAAAGTTATCTCTAACATACAATTTCTGAGGCTTTTTAAAATTTTTTTATTTTTAATTATTACGAGTATATAATAGTCATATATCTTTATAGGGTATGTGTGATGTTTTGATACAGTCATACAATGTGTTTTAATCAAATCACAGTAATTAGAGTATCTGTCACCTCAGGCATTTATTATTTCTCTGTGTGAGAAATATTCCAAATCTACTTTTTTTGGTTAAAATATACCGTAACTTATTATTTATTATAGTGACTTTGTTATACTATCAAATTTTGCTTATTCTATCTAACTATCTAACTATATTTTTGCACCCATTAACCATAACCACTTTGTCCCCCACTCTCTGCTACCCTTCCCAGACTCTGGTAACCGTCATTCTACTCTCTGTCTCCATGAGATCAATTGAGTTTAATATTTTGCTCCCACATATGAATGAGAACATGCAAAATTTGTCTTTCTGTGCTTGTCTTATTTCATTTAACATAATGTTTGCAAATGGCAGAATTTCATTCTGTTTTGTGGCTATATAATATTCCTTTATGTATATGTACCACAGCTTCTTTACCCATTCATGCATTGATGGACACTTAGGTTGATTCAAAATCTTGGCTATTGTGAATAGTGCTACAACAAGCATAGGAGTGCAGATATCTTTTTAAAATACTGAATTCCCCTCCGTTGGATATATACCCAGCAGTGGGATTGCTGGGTCATTTAGTAGTTCTATTTTTATTCTTTTTGAGAAGCCTTCATACCATTCTCCATGATAGCTACATTAATTTACCTTCCCACAAATAGTGTCCAAGATTTCCCCTATCTCCTCATCCTCGCCAGCATTTGTTATTGCCTGCCTTTTTGATAAAAGCGATTTTAACTGGGGTGAAATGAAATCTTATTGTAGTTTTGACTTGCAGTCCTCTGATGACTAACAATGTTGAGTATGTTTTCATATACTCACTGGCCATTTGTGTGTCTACTTTTGAGAAATGTCTATTTAGATCTTTTGCTTGTTTTTTAATCAAATGATTTGATTTTTTTCCTATTGTGTTGTTGGAGCATCTTACATATTCTAATTACTATTGCCTTGTTAGATGTGTAGTTTGCAAATATTTTCACTCATTCTCTGGATTGTTCTTCCTTTGTTGATTGTTTCCTTTGCTGTGCAGAAGTTGTTTTTTTTTTTTTTTATATTGATGTGATCCTATTTTTTTAATTTTCCTTTGGTTTCCTGTGCTCTGGAGGTATTATTTAAGAAGTCCTTTCCCAGACC
>CAUYSK010053906.1:0-30516 GCA_963575035.1 Avahi laniger | reverse complement strand
GGACTTTGCACTGAAACCGGAGGCACCCTGGGACAGGGGAACACGGCACGGAACAGGATTCTGCTGGTGCCCATGAAGGCATCATTTAGACCAGCCGGGACAGAGAGAAATCGTCCCCCTCAGAAACCTGAGTTCTGGATGACCCCACAACCAGCTGACACAGAGCAGCCTGAGCCTGGACTAACAGTGTTACCAGTGAGGCCAAAAGGCTGCAGTCCTCCGGTAAGTCCTGCCTCTGTGCTGGCTCGGAGGCAGTGGCCTTGGGGTGCACATGACCCAGCGAGACGCCAGACGCAGCGCCAAGTCAGTGCCTCTGTCGCTTGTCTCCCAACCACGGTCAGTGCAGCTCAGGGAGTCTTCTTCCTCCTGGGGAAAGGAAAGGGAGGAGCTCAGAGGATTCTTTTTTGCAACTTGGGTACCAGCTTACCCACAGTGAAATAAAGTACCCAGCAGACTCCTGAAGCCCCTGAGTCCAGGTCTTAGTTTCTGGAAGACGTTCCTGGATCCACCCTGGGCCAGAAGGAAGCGTGCTGCCCTGAAGGGAGGGACAGTCCCCGCAGGATTCACCGTCTGCTGGATAAAGAGCCCCGGGGCTTTGAGGAAACAGAAGAGGTAGCCAGAAAACAGTGGCTGTGGGCTTTGGGTGAGAGTGGGCTCACTTCAGGTGTGACCTAGCGATAATGACTGCTCCCTTCCAGCCAGCATCACAGAGAGGGGCAGCCCTAACCCCATCCCCACGTAGTGGGAAGCCTAGATTTCCATATTCACCTGATTATAAGGAAGCGCCTCAAACTACCTGCTGGTGTCAAAGAAGGCACGCTCATCCCTTTGATGCGGTATAAAGCCTCGTCTTGATGTCGGTGAAGACCAGGTGAGGAGCTTGCGCTTCTATGCACACTCAAAGGTGAACTGGCACCTCTTTTCTTCTCTTCCGGGTTGGGTCGGTAGAGGCCTAGTGGAGAGGTAGGGTTGTATCAGAGCAGGCCTCTGGAGAGTGGGACCCCACACCAGCCAGCGGGGATGCAAACCGCCTCCTCATCTGGGTCAATGGAGGCCCCCCAAAAAGCCTGGACTTCCATATCCACCTGGCAGTAAGGTCAACTAACTTGGTATGAGTCGTAGATAGCTTAAAAGTAAAGAGAAAAGGCTGCCTTATATATCCAGAAAATAACACGTTAAGAAAACCACAATGTTCCATATAAATACCATAATCATTTCTCATCAGTTTATTCAGTCCTACTGGATTTATTCTTATCTCACATAATCTTGGGTTAGCAGTCTCACCAACCTATCTGTTTCTAGACTCAAGTTCTGAATGTTCTGACTCAATCCATTTGCATGACCTGAAAGTTATTGAAGTGATGTCAGAGGCTTGTAGCCAAAATCATCCCCATAGTCCTTTTCTGTGGGGCTCTGAGACATTCTGTCAATTGAAACAAAACTATGCCGGTCTGTAGCTGATTGCAAGAGCTTTTAGGAAAGCATCGGAGCAAAATAGAAAACTATCTGTACGTGACAAAACACTTAAAAATGTTAAAGATTATATGTCAGTGATGTGCTATTTCATACAAGTTTGATGATTTTTTTTTTGTAGCCAGAGAGAGAACCTTCATTGCAAAGAGACAAAGGGAGTAAAACATAAATTGTAGTAGTTATTGTTCCTCCAGACTTCTGTTTTGAATGGCACTTCTTCCTTATGCACACGTGTACTGACAACCAACAGACAATGGTGGCAGCAAATCCCAGAATCCTTTAAAGCTTGAATTTACAGATATAGCCTATTCTCAATTTGATAGAAGTTGGAGGAAAAGCTGTAGCACTTGCTTAGACATAGCAATGAATAAAAAGCCAGGGGTCATTTGAAAGCTTTCCTTCCACATTGCAGAGACAATAAAACTGCCCCTCTCCTCACCATCCAAAAAAAGAAACAACAGTCAAAATGCCTTCTGAGTCTTAAAGCTAATGATCATATATTTTCTTCTGACTCTAGCACACAGCAGCCTGTTAGCTCATTTTATTGGTCGTAATATGTAAAGAGTTTGCACAATGTTGTACACTTTTCAGCAGTGATAAGGAAATAATGATTTCTACTGAAACTCTGTAATCCTTTTTAGTATATCACAACTGGAAATACATGTTTGCCTGATATATGTGTGTGTATATGCTTATATATGTGTATATTTTTTATTTACTTATTTTTTGTGTGTGAATTCTATTCTCAGTAAATTATGGAATGTCTCATAAGACTTTATAGTTATATACAAACATTAGAAGATGAATCATAATGAATAGTATTTTGATAGAGCATTTCCAGGTTTGAAATAATTAATTTTAAATGAGTCTTAGAAATAAAAACAATATAGTATTCTGTGGTATGCCTGTGAAATGTATTGATAAATATCAGTGCTGATTATGGATTGGTGGGGGGAAAAAGTAAATCAAGTAAAACATTTAAAGATATAATTTGACAATCTCTATGGAAAGTAGTATGGACACCTCAAAGAACTAAAAGTAGAACTACCGTTTGATCCTGCAATCCCACTACTGGGTATTTATCCGAAGTTAAAAAAGACATTTTATAAAAAAAGACACTTGCACTCAAATGTTT
Source organism: Avahi laniger (assembly GCA_963575035.1). Taxonomy (NCBI): domain Eukaryota; kingdom Metazoa; phylum Chordata; class Mammalia; order Primates; family Indriidae; genus Avahi; species Avahi laniger. The sequence goes on along the minus strand of CAUYSK010053906.1, from coordinate 27,908 downwards.
ATAGCAGCACAACTCACAATTGCAAAGATGTAGAAATAACCTAAGTGCCCATCAATACGTGAGTGGATTAATAAGATGTGGTATGTGTATACCATGGAGTACTACTCAGCCATAAAAAATGGTGAACTAATACCTCTTATATTAACCTGGATGGAACTGGTGACCATTTTTCTAAGTGAAGTATCACAAGAATGGAAAAGAAAACACCACATATACTCACCATTAAATTGGAACTAATCAATCAACACTTATGTGCACATATGGAAATAACATTTATTGAAAATCAAGCAGGTGAAGAGGAAGGAGGGGATGGGTAAATTCACAACAAATAGGTACAATGTACACTATTTGGGGGATGGGCACACTTTGACTCAAACGGTACAAAAGCAATTTATGTAACCAAAACATTTGTACCTCTATAATATTCTGAAATTTAAAAAAAAGACCATATATTTTATAATTCCATTTATATAAAATGTTGGGATTAGGTAAATCTATAGAGGTAGAATGCAGATTAATGGTTGGCTAGGGCTAAGAATGAGGGTTAGAGAAAGGTGGGAAGTTACTGCTAATGACTTTCTTTTTGGGATAAAAAAATTTTCTAAAATTTATTGTGGCGACAATTGCACCACTGTGATTATGCTAAAAGGCATTGCATTGTACACTTTAAATGGGTGAATTATATGTAATGTGAATTATGTCTCAATAAAACTCAATATATTAATAAATATATTGGAAAAATATATATAATTTGCAAGGACAACAGCCACGATACATGAGCATTCTCCTAGGTGGTAGAAATATTCTGACCTCAAACACAGAGTTTCGTATGGAAAGTTTAGCTGGTCAACCTGAATGAATGAGGGCTCTAGCAATGCTTTCTGTGTTATCCCGTGAACTGCTGTCTACAGTATGAGGCAATTGGACATGAATTATGTAGGACTCATGGTGTCTGAGACTAATTCAGTCTGGTCCAATTAAATTTCTAAACTTAGGGTTATGGAGCTAGAACATAGTTTGCCACCCACTCATCTAAGGGAGAGTATTATAACAGCCCCTTTAACCAGCTGATAGCACTGAATATATAAGATAAGTTTAGAGGAAATTAAAGGCAATTATTTTTAAACAATATTCAAATTAAAAATTTGAATTTTTAGTAGAGAATGAAAATTTTAAAAATTATGTACGTATAATTGACATATTAAAAGCTGTACATATTTAATGTATATAACTCCATGAGTTTGAGGACAAGTATAGACCTGCATAAACATCACCACCAACTTCATAGACATATCAGTCAACTCCTAAAGTATTCTCCCACCTCCTTTATTATTATTACTTTTGTGTATATGTGTGGTAAGAACACGTAACATAAGTTCTACCCTCTTAGCAAACTTTAAGTATGCAATACAGCATTGTTAGCTACAGACACTATGCTGTATGTTGATCTCCAGAACTTACTTTTCTTGCATACACTGGGACCATCGCCTACCTCCCTATTACCCACCTATTCACTCCCCACTGTAGCTTTTGGCAATCACCATCCTACATCTCCGCTTCAATGAGTTCAACTTAGATTCCACATATAAGTGAGATCATACAGTTTTTGTCTTTCTGTGTTTGGTTTATCTTTATTTAGCATGAGGTCTCCAGGTCCATCCATGTTGTCACAACTGTAGAATTTCAATCATTTTTAGAGCCAAATTATATTTCAGTGTATGGATATATGGCATTTTCTTTATTGATTCATCCTCTGATGGACATTTAGGTTGATTCCATATCAGTTATTGTGAAGAATGCTGCAATGAACATGGGTGTGCAAGTTATTTCTTCAAAATCCTTATTTAAATGCCTTTGGATAAATACCCAGACAGTGAATTACTGTGCCATGTGGTAGTTATATTTTTAATATTTTGAGGAATTTCCTTAATGTTTATTATACTGTCTGTACCAGTTTATATTCCTCCCAATAATGTACTAGGGTTACTTTTTCTCCATATTCTATTTAACAATCTTTTATTTGCTAAATAGTATCTATCCTAACATGTGTGAAATAATACATATCTCATGATTCTGATTTTCATTTCTCTAATGACTAATGATGATGATGTTGAACACTTTTTCATATACATGTTGACCATTTGGATTTTTTTTTTAGAGAAATGCCTATTTAGGTCCTTTGCCTACTTTTTAATTGGGTTATTTGGGTTTGTTTGTTTGCTTTTGAGTTGTAGGAGTTCCTTATATTTTTGAATATTAACTCCTTATTAGGTGTATGGTTTGCAAATATTTTCTCCCTTTCCTTAAATAGTGTCTTCATTGTTGATTGTTTTCTTAGCTGTGCAGAGCAGATTTTTAGTTTGATGTAATCTCATGAATGTGTTTTTGCTTTTGTTGCCTGTGTTTTTGAGGTCATATCCAAAACCTCATTGCACAGACCAATGTCGAGTATTTTTTTCCTTATGTTTTTTTTAGGAGTTTTACAGTTTCAGGTCTTATATTTAAGTCTTCAATCCATTTTGAGTTGATATTTTCTTATGATGTGAAATAGGTGTATAATTTGATTCTTCTGCATGTGGATATCCAGTTGTCCTGATGCCATTTATGGAAGACACTGTCTTTTCCCCCATTTTGTATTCTCGGTGCCCTTGTTAAAGATCAGTTGACCATATATCTGTGGGTTTATTTCTGGACTCTTTATTCTGTTCCATTGGTCTATGTGTCTGTTTTTATGCCAGTACCATGCTGTTTTGATTACTATAGCTTTGTAGCATATTTTCAAGTCAGATAATATGATACAACCAGCTTTGTTCTTTTTACTCGATTGCTTTGGCTATTCAAGTTCTTCTGTAATTCCTTATGAGTGTTATGATTGGTTTTTCTATTTCTGTGGGAAAAAACGTTATTGGAATTTTGATAGGGATTGCATTGAATCTATAGATCACTTTGGGTAGTATAAACATTTTAACAATATTAATTCTTCCTACCTGTGAATACAAGACATCTTTCCATTTATAGCCATGTCTTCTTCAATTTCTCTCACCAGTATTTAATATTTTTCAGTGTACAGATCTTTCATCTCCTTGGTTAAATTTTTCCTAAGTATTTAATTCTTTTCGATGTTATTGTAAATCGGATTTTTTTAAATTTCTTTTTTGAGATTGAATATGTTTTAATAGTCCTAACAATTTGTTTGAATATTCCAATGAACCCCTTCAGGCACTTGAATAGTCTTTTACATTCGTAATACTGTGATGTATTCAAATTTGAGATATTTCCAAAATTTGCTTTGTTCTCAGTCACTGTGGATGGCATGGATCTAACTAATATTTTAAAGGGAATATTTTGGCAAGTACAGTGTTACTTGGTTCATAAATGTGAAATAAATGAATAGAGTCTGCCTAAGGGGCAAAATTAGCAATAAAATATGAGGAAACTACAAAAAACAAAATAATCCTTATGAATTGAGTGACATATTTTACTTTTTTGGCCTGAAGAACTGAATTGGTTTGGAAAAGCAAACAATTTATTTCTTACTCATGTACATGTCTATTGAGGATTTACCTGGGGACGTAGGCTGATTGAAAAACATCTATATAAAATTTTGGAGGGAAAAAGAAAAGAAAAATGGCAAAACATATCCTAGATTTTAAGGTTCTGCTTCCAATGAGCACAAACCACTTCTATACACATTTCACTAAATAAAGCAAATTCCATGACAGACAGAAAACTAATCAACAGGTGAGGACAAAATCTGAGTACTTATTTGCATCATTTTCTCTCTCTCATGTAAATTTTTCTTTAAAATGTGGCCATGCTTTCCTCACAAATATAAATTTCACATTGATAAGAATGGAATATGTTATACTTGCAAACTTTCATAAAAACCTTTTGGATAATTGTTTGAAAAAAGGTGCTTAAATATTGCTACCAAAGAACAAAGAAGTTATCTACTAAATGTACTTCAAATGAAGTAATGGGATTATGATTGGATATGTTTCTTATCTTTTTTTTTTCTTTCTTAAGATAGGTAACAAGAGTACATAAACATTACCTTTCCTCTGCCAGTTTTAAGCAGATGACTTTCTGCTGGCAAGCCCTATTTCTGTCCCACCCAGGGGTTCATTTCTGGTCAGACATGAAAAAGACTGAAATCTCACAAGCAGAGCGATAAAAACAGCATGATAATATTAAATGTTATCAATAAAAACACATTAAAAATAAATAAATAGATAGATACTGTGTTTTTTTTTTAAGAGAGAGAGCATATAAGGAGAGTGAAAAATCTTCTGGTTTCTATGAATCTGACATCCTAAAATTTACATCTCATTATTTATTTTTAAATGAATCAAATAATAACATTTAATCTACAGAAAGGATTTACCCTTGATTCTAGCATTGGAGTCCCAGATAGCCTTTAAGTTTCTAATTACCACAGCTTTTTCTTCAGTTTAGTTTAGGACTATAAATACTGAGGAAGAATAATTTTTTTGCATGTGACAGGCCAACGAACTCTTGGCCAGGTAGAGGACTCTTTGGAGTCAAAATCTTTAAGAAAACTGCACAATAATGGTACCACACTGGCAGATAGCAGTGCAGCAGAGAGGGATGACAAATATACGGAAGTTTTCTCTTGTTCTTTCTGCAGAAAGAACATTTCATTTGTTTCATTTATCCTTACAATTAAATACTTGTACTAGCATATGACAAGATGTGTACTTTTTTTCCCCAATTTATCATGATTTTGGTCAAGATTTTTCCTCTGAGTATTTGTTTAATTATTTTTATTCTTTGGACTGTTAAGTCTACAGGTAAATATCCTCTTTGTCTCTTTTCTTTTATAATTTTTGAATTTGAATATTTTTGTTGTTTTCTTTGTGCTATTTCCTGACTTGGTTTCCAGATCACTATTTTGGATCTCAACAATAGCTGTCCTTTCCCTATTTCATTCACCAAAATTTTTAAATCTTTTTTTAAGCTCCAGAAATGCATACACACACACACACACACACACACACACACACACACACATACACACACGCACACTTTGTGCGTGGATCTTTTATTACTAATTATTATTTTTTTTTAATTTAGATGTTTAACTTTCTCTTCCAGAAGCAGTTTTATTTCACTTGGTGTAACAGTCGGCATTGTATCAGGAAAATACACCCACTATATGTATTTTTGGGGAAAGGTGGACTATAGAAATGTAGGTTTGATTGAATATTAGAAAAGCTGGAGGAATTAAGGTCAGGGAAGATGACAAAGAAGATCAGAGAATCTGTAGCTAGAAGGTCATGGAAGCAAACATCAAGAACTCAGCCTGAAATACCTAAGCAGTTGGGTCTTAAAAGCACGTCAGGAAACTGCAGTCATTCTCAAGAGTGCTGAGAGAGTTCCCACGATCTCTCTGCTTCTGTAGCAGTGAAGTACATATGAAGAAACTGCAGTTAATGTCATGGTTGCAACTTTTGCTGCAATATAATAAATCTCTTTCCATCCTACCTTCACAATCTCACTCAACTTCCTCTCATGAAGAAAACTCTAACTCAAAACTGAACAGGGAAGAGGAATCTGAAAAATAGAGCTCCAACTGTCCTTTCTGAAATTCAGAAGAGGTCTCAGAAGGAATGTTGGTGGCAGCAAATTGACCAGAGACAATCTATCACACTGGGCACATGTTCTAATTGTTTTACTCGTTCCTTTTCTGTCTCAGGTTGCTGGAGTCCTTTAAGTAGGATACTGTTTTGCTCAGTTTGCTGATTTGAGGCTCTAATCTCTTCATTTATACATTCTTAATGATAGAAATTATGCAATTCCTGAAAGACAAAGAACACTCTGTACCTTTGGAATCATGTTGCAAGGTGACGTTTTGTTCCTCAACGGAGTTTGCATTCACTTAGCTTCTAGATTAGTAACCAATGTGACCTTTTCTTAGTCAGCAACTAAATCAGTCTCCACTGTCTTTGCCAGTTCTACACAAACTGAATGTGTTCACTCCAAAACCAGTACCAAGGTCCTCTCCCTGCGCTCCAGTGCAACACTCCTGTAGACTTGTCAGTTCGTGAAGAAAGTACTCAGTTCTCTCTCTAGGCCCAAACAACCTACAGCCTAAGTTCTACCCAGTCAGCTGATGTTCCTCAGAACTTCTTGGCACAGCACAGGGACAATTTACATTTGGAAGTTGGAGGGAAAATGAACAGTAGTCAGATTGCTGTTTTCTAAGATTAACTCCTGAAATATGATTTTTTTCCTGGTGAATTAATTTGAAAGGAAATAATATGAATGAAAAATTTTTACAGAACTCTTAGACATAGGATATATACATGAAAAGTATTCATAAACACTATGCCATGTGTTTGCTAGTTACATAATAGAGTTTTTTAATACTTTACCTAGCATTCTTACTAAATGATGGGAACAGTTGCTAATTGTTTCTAAAAAATATGTGAATGGAAGAAGGTGTACTTTATTAGAAATTAGAATATTAAATAGAAAATAAAATAAATTTTGAAAAAATAATGATCATATACATTTTATTACAGGTTTTAAGAAATTAGATAAAACCAAAACAAGGCTTTATACTATGTTCTTTATTCTACTTTAACTTAAAACCCTAGAATACATAGTATTAATAGAATTATCTTGGCTCAATATTTATTGAATGCCTACCATAATTAAGTAAATTATAAATCAAATAATGTAGTAATAATAAAAAACATCATGGAAATACTATTAAAATCCTCTAAATTTTCACTCATGAATCAAGGGTTAAGGAACAGATTTCAAAATAATTGTACTTATATTGCTCTTACATTGTAAATTACTAGTATATGCAGTAAGATTTTTAAAATGATGGCTGATGAAATGTTTGAACTATTAAAAGCCTGCAAATCTTATCTGCCTCCCACCAGTGAAATTTAATGACAACCTGTCTGTTGAATTAGCTTGTTCAGTGAACAAATTTGAAATGTAACAATTATGCAAAAGCAATACAGTACATATAGTGACATTTTCATAAACAAGTACCTACTGTGACAAAATTTTTCTATTATTATTTTTGATGTTTCAGAGTCAATCAGCCTGGAACACGATTTTGTAAGGTTAAGTTTTGCATAACTTCTCTTCTCATAATTGTACCAACTTGACTCTGAAATAGTCATATGAGAACTTCTTATGCCTTGGAGCTTGCTCTTAATTGTAACTAAATTCTTCAAACATACAAGACAATGTCTTTCCATACTTGTAGCAAATTATGTAGACATGGCATTCTCTAGGCCGCAGGAGATAATAGAATGTGCTAAGTACAATTATAACTATATGGTTTGAATGATGGGACATACTTTCTAGCTCTCCAAAGAGCTAGAAACTCTAACAGCTGAGTGACTTTAAAAACATTAGGTAGCATCTTTCAGGATCAATTTTTTTATTTGTAAAATACCTAGCCACTTTGAGTATCTTTTTTCTCATTTGTAAAATATACTTTATTATTCTTTTATAGATTAAATGCAGTAATATACATAAAGTATGTAGAATACAGATGGCTCTCAAATTTTTTTCCTCAATAACAAAAAAATATTATATGTGGGTGTAATCTGCATCAAAATCTAATTGGTTAAGAGGAATTGGTGAGGGGGGAATTGCTGGAAAACAAAACAAAACACTGATTTGGGTAACGTGGGAAGGAGAGAAACTCACTCCCTGACATCTTTCCTTAAATGGATTTAAAACATAGGCAAATTACTTTATGGCTTTGTTGTCTGTTTTTTTTATATGTAATCTACAAAGCTCAGATTAGATCATCACTTAAAATACTTATTTGTTAACAATCCTAAATTGAATGCAATTGTAAATTAGATAAACATGCAAATGATGTAGATCACATTTGGCTAGAAAATGTACACAAAATCTGGGATGTTGGAGAGTTTTTCACTATCTACTGTAAGAAATAAGGCTGATTAGAGCAGCTGTCACAAATCTCTTCAGAAATAATTCTTCTTTCATGATTAATAATACCTAGCTGTACTGTTAGCAAAGAGATTATGACTCCAGTAAAGAATATGACATCTCAGAGATAATGGTTTCTTTTTTTTTTTTTTTTTGAGACAGAGTCTCACTCTGTTGCCCAGGCTAGAGTGCCCGGGCATCAACCTAGCTCACAGCAACCTCAGACTGCTGGGCTCAAGGGATCCTCCTGACTCAGCCTCCCAAGAAGCTGAGACTATAGGCACATGCCACCATGCCCAGCTAATTGTTTTCTATTTTTGGTCGCTCAGCTATTTTTTTCTATTTTTAGTAGAGACAGGAGGATTTGGTGGTGGGGGAGGTGTGGTCTTGCTCTTGCTCAGGCTGGTCTCCAGCTCCTGACCTCAAGCGATCCTCCCACCTCGGCCTCCCAGAGTGATAGGATTATAGGCATGAGCCATGATGCCCAGCCATTTTCCATTCTTTTTTATCTCTACATTTCACTTTGAGAAGTTTCTATTGACATGTCTTTAAACCCAGTGATTTTCTCTTTGTCTATTCCCAGTGCATTGATGAGATCATCAAAGGCATTTGCAACCTCTGTTATTGTATTTTTGAGTTCTAGTCTTTCTTTTGATTCTTTGTTGGAATATATCTCTCTGTTTACCTTGCTTCTTCACTCTTGTGTATTTTCTACTTTTTGATTAGATCTCTTAAGTTACCTATTTGATATCCACAATCCATAGCTTATTTGATTATTTTTGTGATGGTTGTTTTGTCTCTTCAGACTTTTTTTTTTTCTTGTTTAAGCATCCTTTGTAATTTTTGTTGAAAGCCTGGCATGATGTTTCAGGTATTAAGAATTGAGGTAAATTGTCCTTATTGTGTGATTTTTTTTGTTGAAGTGACTAGGACATGTATTATATTTAATATTTGCTATAATAAGTAAGTGTTGTGGCTATAAATTATTTAATGTCCTTGTTTATATCTCTTTGCTGTCTTAGTGTTTCTCTAAGTACTCCTTGGATAGAGTTTACATCATACAGCTCTTTTCCTAAAATTCTCATTATTTACTGGAACCTTGCTGGTGTGGTGATAAGGTATGTGTATTTAGGGGACAAGATGAGAAGTTCTATATAGCCTTATAATTAAATTTCAGTTTTGGATGATCGTGTGTCCCTGAGTTGTGATCTTCACTAGTTGTGTGTGTGTTTTAACTCCCCATCCCTTAAAAGAGATAGAAAGGTAGATATTTGGTGATGAAGAAATATGCTTCTCCCAGCTGGGCTAATGCTTGGATAAAGTATTTTCCCTCTGAACAGCAAGCCTTTGTAACAGAGAAAGTTCTAGGCATATTTTATAATGATTACCATTTCTTACCCTTTGTCAGAGAGATACAAGGGGATCTTTGTTGGCTTTTCGTGGTAAGAAGCTACTGGGCTTCCTGGAGATAAAACTTTCCAAAGCTTGGGAACCTCCCTGTGACACCTATCCAGGAGTTCTCCACTCTCAGGCTAGTCCACGCTCAGCCTCTAGCATTTCCTCAAAATTGTGTTCAAGTGTTCATCTAAGTTTGTGGCTCCAGGAGTTTCTTGCTTCAGGTTAGCCAGTTTCAACTGCAACTGGATTCTCTTGTCTCTTTAGATTTTAAATTAGATAAATGTGTATGCTTGGTAACGCTTATACAAATGCAATTAAAAGAATTCTCTAGCTCAAGTTAAGATTGCATTAAAGCAGCTAAAATAAATGAAAGTGATATAAACCAATGTTGGCAAGATTTAATGGTGACACGAATTTGGTTTACTCTATGTCTAGAAAGCAATAAAGTACCATGTAACAAAAACTAAAATGGTTTACATTTTTTGCCAGGTGGATTTTACTGTATATGTCAGAAATATATCAGAAGGCATTTTATTTAAATATATTTAAAAATTCAAAGATACTATTTTTTTATTATATACTAAGATTAAACAATAGTACAGAAGCATCTATGCATCCTGTGATAAACAATTATATTTCATAAATACTAACATCCACAAGAAAAAAATATCAATTGTATTATTTACTCACACTGTGCAATGTATATTGAATCATAGCAACCTCGAATGGTGTCCATGCTGTTTCAGGTGGTTTCAGAGTATCTTCAAGTACTGCTATACACAGAAATAAAAGTAGTACGATGATATTTGGAATTTCAATAGTGATAATTCTATTTTCTTAAGATCAGTCCTGAAAAAGAACTTCAGTTCCTGTACCAGTTACCTCAGAAAACAATTTGATGCAATGGTCACCTTGCCATGCTACTTGGTGAGGGTCACTTATGTACATAGCACTTGCAATTTAACAAATCAACTTAAATCCATGCTGTAAATTAAGGTGTGATGTATGTTGTAAAGGTGATATTTTAACAGCTTTCGTTATGCCTTATTTCTAAAACACTTTCTGCAAAGTAATAATAAAGTACTAAAGCAGCAAAGAAAGAATTTCTTCTGATAAATCAAAATAGACAAGATCTGAGATCCTGGAACAGCTGCCTCCCATCTCCTTCCCCTATGCCCTTGAGCAGGGGGGTTCGTTGTTGCGCTAATCTTCGTCCAAAGAGGGGCAGGGCTCATTGGTTCAGAGTTAGTGTGGATAAAATAATATTTCTGGCTTTTTGATCATGTGCCATATGCTATCCTATGATAAGACAGGACACTCAGGACAGACAACACAATAATTTGATATAAAAGAGGAAGACAGGTAATGGTCAGATAGCATGTCCCTCTTAAGCTGAATTCTTTAACGCTTGTCAACATAGTTATGAGAAAATTGACATGTTCATTTAAACCACATTAACATCTGTTGGCACAGTCCTCAGGAAAGTAAAAATCAGTGTGAGAAACTAGGTGATTGTATGTGACAACACAGCAAATATTTGTCAGTTTTAGTCATCATCTTTTGAAGTTGTATTCATTTTGTTGTATTGAAGTAAAGCATCAAATTACACTCAGGGGATTATGTATTTTTGTAGAAACTATATTTTCAATTGAGATAAAAATTATTTGTGACTTGAATTGTCAAATAAGATGACTAAAGTCAGAGACCGAAAAGACATTCATCCAAATGACCAGAAGCCTGAGGGATTCATTTTAATTGCACCATTCCCATTTCCGCAGACATCCTGGTGGTACACGGTGTCACACTGTCCCTGCCCTGCTTTGGGTATTCTACTCTTAGAGCTGAGGTGTCCTCACCTGATATCTTAAGTTTTAGGGTCTATTCTGTCACAGAAATAATCTCGTTTCTATTCTTAGGACTGGTCTAAATGAAATTCTCTTTAATTGACCAAGTTTTAGGTAACGATGTAAATGGGATGGAAGTCATTTGGAGTCATGATACAGAGCCGTTTGATTCCTGTTGTTGCTTTGGGTTTCCAAATCTTTGTCAGTACAGGTAGTCTTCACCGAGAAAAGCAGATAAACACACACGTGTGTGTTCACACACACGACTTGGAGTACACAGACCTAGACTGAGCTGAACGTGTTATTTTCACAGATTACTGAGCAATGTTCTAATGTCTTATTTTGCTCAATATATTTTTGCTAACTCCACAGAATTCTTTGTGTGAAATTGGTGATCATTTATTTAAAGATATTTCTAGACATTGACTTGTAACTTCTTAAATTCACTTTTATGAAGACAACTGGGGAGCTATTTGACAGGCAGCAGGAAGAGTGCTTGGCTGCGTAGCGGAGGAAGGACTCAAATAAAAATTAGATGTGGTTTCTGTAAGGAGTCATTGAGATGAAGATTTCATACTCCAATAGAACTCAGTGAAAATATTTTCACTGTTTTGAGAGGTGCAGTAATTAAATTAAGCACTCTTTTTAGCCAGTGAATACCTAGCTTTTAAGAAATATATTCAAGTCACCAAGCTCTGATAAATTGCATCAGCATGGAAGGAAATAATTTTTCATTTCAAAAGCCAATGTCCTAGCCCTACATGAAGATACTTATTTTGAATTTGGTATATTAGGGAACAAAACAGTTGCCTCTACACGCAGTAAATCACTGACTTTAGATTACAGATGCATTGAACATCCTTCTTAATGAATATTTCGAACAATGAGAGAAAACCTGCCCTTATTATTTTATTTCTAAGCATGTAGTTAGTTTTCCCTGAGCTCCAGAGTTCTTGCCTGGGTTACATAGCTAAGCATTAAAGAAAAGAAAAACAGTTATTCATAATGTCTTGAGTAGTAACGAACTCAGTTGAAATAATACACACTAGAAAGTTATGAACTGATTGAAATATCAAATAAAAATACTTTTATTGAGTCAGTGCCCCCTCCATCTCTCTCTCTCTCTTTTTCTCTCTCCCAATCTCTCTTGATCTGTGTCTTTAAATATATGTGAATATGTGTATATATGTACATACACACACACACATATATATATACACATACAATCATCGTAACAGTCTTTAAAAGTAAATATTACTATTATCATTTTACACATAAGAAAAACAAAGCTTAGCAGATCTAAATGACATGACTGAGGTCAAGAAAATAGTTGTACTGAATTGACACCTAGAGAAACAACAGTTTGAGCCTAGTTTGTCCAACTGCAGAGCATTGTTTTAAAATCAGTGTACTATTTGTAAAGTATCTTCTTCTCTTCTTAAGGAGGAATGATGTTCACATTTTACAAATAATTGAGGGTCACTAATAGAGGTGTTTGAAGGCCACTGACAGTACACTACTGTCTTAGCTGAGAAACATTTTTGTGGCACTCTCCTACTTCCGTTGTCCAGATTTTTAAAAATTACTTATTATACATATATATATCAATTACTATGGCATATGGCAACTATTATGCAACTATAATTAATGAACTTGGAGCATTTTTAAATAATGGGAGACATTTTTATGTAGATAAGTTATTGTATCTTAAATTGAATAAGAAAATTGTAAGACAACTAAACCGTTCCCATATTTGCAGATACGTGTATGTCAAAATATATTTATATTTTTCAATAGCAGGTAACACATAGAATTGTAACGTATTGAGTTGGTAGGCCCTACTTTCCCAAAAGGATGTGTTTCTTTGCATTGGCAAATGTAATATATAGAAATCATCTGTGTCCATCCTGTGTTTTGTATAGTGCAATGGACTAATTGTTTGTGTACCTCCAAAATTCATATGTTGAAACACTACCACAAATGGGTTGGTATTAGGAGGTGGGACCTTTGGGGAGTAATTAGGATTAGATGAGGTCATGAGGGCGAGCTTTCATGAATAGTGTTAGTGCTCTAATAAAAGCCCCAAGAGAGCTTGCTTTTCTTTGCTCTCTACCATGAGGATGCAATGAGAAACGGTCAGTCTGCGCATGAGAGAGGACTCTCACCAGAACCCAACCGTGCTGGCACCCAGATCTTAGACTTCTGGCCTCCATAACTGTGAGAAATAGCTTTCTGTTGTTTATAATCCCTCCAATATATGGTAATTTGTTAGAGTATCCCAAAATGACTAAGACATAGTGTCTGGATTCCTAGTAAAGAAGTGCTGTTCTCATGTTTGCATTGATTGAAGGACCTAAGACTTCTTTTTGGCTTCTCCTTTTTTATATTCCATAGTAGTGAAGATAGTTAAATTTCTTTTCCTGACTTCTAACCTACACATTATTAATAATGATATTAAAAGTAATAATGATTAGAATACCAGCAACAGCCATAGCTTAGATTTATTGAGCATTCACTAAAGCAAGTATTCATTGAGTACTTTATATATTATCTCATTTATATCTCCTAATAACCCTTCAAAACACATATTATTATTATGACTATTTTACAGTTGAGAAACTCAAGTTAGAATTGCCCAGAATCACACAGCTGATACTTAATGGAACTGTATGTTGACTCAGACGCCATTCTATTCATTATTTTTCTTGTAGATTCATTTATTAAGGATTACGTTTCCCAATTGAGGGTTCCAAGATCATGTTTCATGAAGCTCATGTTTTTAAAATGTATTACAGCTTTGGTTTTGATGATCTTTTTTAGTGTAAAAATAAAATAATATTTAACATTGTCTCATAGCAGAGAGAGGGACACAGAATACAAAGACTCCTTACGTATTTGTTGTGAGAAGTCATCAGCAATGGTCTTCATGAATCCATCACCCAGTTAATCTGTTATTCGGCTGAATTCAGCTTACAATAGTGATAATTTTATAATTATTTTAAATGAAATTCTATAATTTTCATGTGTTGCTTAATTTATACCATTATAACCAGTAGTACAATAAACAGGAAAATAAAATACATAAAAATTAAAAATAAATATTTTAAAATTAAATAAATAAAACTGCATGCCAAAGATCAGCAAATGTATTCAATCTTTTTTTTATTATTTACATAAAGCCTAGTTTGGGTTCCCTCAGAAGCAAACCATGATATGAAGATTCAGCACATAGTTTATTTTGGGGATTATACCAGAAACAATAGTACCAAAATAGACATACGTGACTCATTATTACTGGTAGATCCGGCATTGAGTATCAGTATATCTAAACTCTAAATCTCATTTATGGTGTTATGTCAATTTCCGCTGGAGATTGTGTTAAAATAGAATATGTTGAGCTGAAATTAGGCCTCTTTTTATCTCTACTACCTCAGATTCTTTGTATCTCTACTCTTTTTTTTTCCTGACATTCATAGTGTTTTGCCTCATATCAGTATTTCAGAGTTTTTTTTTTTTGAACTCTGTTTAGCAACTCAATACTGGAACTAAAGATAGAAAGAAGATAATATGTCCAAAAGGAAAAAGCAATGAAATAAATATCTTAAGAAAAAAGAGATGGGGAATATCAAAATTGATTCATATTAGCAGGAATAGTATTTAACGAATTAGACATTTTGATTTCTTTCATGTCCTTAGAATAAATAGTTCCTTTTGAGTAATAGGAGCTGTGATCTGAGAAATAAAGGGAAGATAAGAAACGATAATACCCTTTCAAGAAGCTTGTAGTACCTAGAAGGGAAATGAGGTCAAAGGAGATGTTTCTGGAAATAATTTTTTCAAGCATGTATTACATTTTATAAAATTAAAAAAAAAGTCTTGTTCGTTATAGAATTTTGAAAATCCAACTGGCTTTTGATCAACATGAGGAAAGACTTTTTTAAGTATTTAAAAACAAAATGGGATAGTTTATTAGAAAGTGAATTCTCTAATTATTCTAATGATTTTTGAAACAGAAGATATTAATAATTTCCTGCATCAAATTTATTTCCAATTATGAGGTGATATCCTATTACATTGTTTGCTTAGAGTTATTTAGCTATTTATAAAGTAAGCTGGGTCTATGCTCAAAGACTCGTACTTTGTTCTTTTGTGTTCCAGATAAAATTTTCTTAATTGTTTATGTTCTTTCTAGTAGGTGAGAGTAATACCTCATTTTTTACTGTCCATATAAAAGATTAAGGTTGTACTCTAGGAATTACTACTGACCAATGTTTTAATGAAATAACAGGTAAAATAGTGGAGTTTGCATAAAGAAGAAAAGAAATCAAGTGTATAAAAGGCAACATGGAGACCTTTTTCATGGTTTCTTTAATTTTCAGATGAAAATTAAAAGAGCATATATTATAAACTTCTGTCAGTGCTTCACTTAAATTCCATATCTATTACAAAGTAGGAAAAAAATTGTACTGAGAGTTCAGTCCCAAATTCTGTAGTATGCTGGGATAGTATTTTGTTCCTCAAACAGGGTCTGGTAAATTTTCAAAAAGCTGAAAATATTTCACACAAGGGAACATCTGTTTGTTTAAAAATAAAATGTTAAAAACTCTATTTTCGCCGAGGCGGGCGGATTGTTTGAGCTCAGGAGTTCGAAACCAGCCTGAGCAAGAGCGAGACCCCATCTGTACTAAAAATTCAAAGGAATTAATCAGACAACTAAAAATATCTGTAAAAAATTAGCCGGGCGTGGTGGCGCATGCCTGTAGTCCCAGTTACTCGGGAGACTGAGGCAGAAGGATCGCTTGAGCCCAGAAATGTGAGGTTGCTGTGAGCTAGGCTGACGCCACGGCACTCATTCTAGCCCGGGCAAAAGAGTGAGACTCTGTCTCAAAAAAAAAAAAAAAAACCTATTTTCCTTTATGCATTTATGCCATACTGACACAGTTTATCCATTTTTATATAATTAATAAGAGGCGGGATGAGCAAATAACTCAACCTGGTTAATATATGATAAATATATATTAGGATATATATGATTAAATATATTTCACATTGAGAGAGGTTTTTATTCCCAGTTTAAAGTCACATTAAGAAATTGTTTGAAGAATATTGATGGCAATTTCCTGAGCCCAACATCTAAAATGAATATAACTAGAAGAGTGATTGTGATGTTTAATTTGATGTGTCAGCTTGACTGGGACATGGGTGTCCAGATGGGTGATTTTGGGGTGTGTCTGTGAGGGTATTTATTTCCTAAGAAGGTTAGTATTTGAATAGCTTGGCTGAGTATAGCAGATTGCCCTCCTCAATGTGGGTGAACATAATCTGGCCCACTAAAAGCCTGAAAAGAATAAAAAGAAAAGAGGGTAAATTTTCTCTCTCTGTCTGACTGTTGCACTGGGGTATCAATCTTCTCCTGCCCTCTGCTAAGACATCAGCCTTCCACTTTTCAAAACCATACCGCTGGCTTTCCTAGGTTTCCAGCTTGCAGGCGGCAGTGGGTGGGACTTCTCAGTTTCCATAATTGCATGAGCCAATTCTTTATACAAATCATCTCTCTCTCTCTCTCATTTTCTCTCTCTTTCCATATATATGTGTATATGTGTGTGTATATGGATACACACACACACACATACATATACACATATATGTACCCGCACATGTCTCTCTGTACCTGGCTTATTTCTCTTAGCATAACGTCCTTCAGGTTCATTTGTATTGTCTCAAATGATACGATTCCCTTTTTTGAAGCTGAATATTATTCCATTATATATATGTACCACATTTTCTTTATACATTGATCCATCGAAGAACCCTTAGGCAGATTTCATATTTTGGCTATTGTGATTAATGCTGGAATGCACATGGGAGTGCAGATATCTCTTTGAAATATTGATTTAATTTCCTTTGGATATATATCTAGAAGTGGTATTCCTGGATTATATGGTGATATTTCTATAGAAATATGTAAAATAATCCTAAAATTCATATGAAATTACAAGAAACCCAAATAATCAAAGCAATCCTGAGCCAAAGGAACAAAGCTGGAGCTATCACAGTACCTGATTTTAAAATATACTACAAAGCTGTAGTAACCAAAACAGTATGGAACTGGCATAAAAACAGACACACAGCCCAAATGAAATAATAGACAAATGGAACAGAATAGATTGTCCAGAAATAAGTCCATGCATTTACAGCCAATTGATTTTCAATAAAGATATCAAGAACACACAATGGGAGAAGGACAGTGTCTTCAATAAATGGTGTTGGGAAAACTGAATATCCACATGTAAAAGAATGAAATTAGACCCTTGTCTCACACCATATACTAAAGAAAAAGTTCAAAATGGATTAAAGACTTAAACATAACACTTGAAACTATAAAACTCCTAGAAGAAAACATAGAGGACAAGCTTCTTGACATTTCTCTAGGCAATGATATTTTGGATATGACTCCACAAGCATAAGCAAAAAAAGCAAAATTAGAAATATAGGATTTTATCAAACTGAAACTCTATGCATAACAAAGGAAACAATCAACAGAGTGAAGAAGCAACTTATGGAATGAGAGAAAATATTTGCAGATTATCTATCTGATAGAGGAGTTAATATTCAACTATTGTAAGTCACTCAAGCAACTCAATAGCAACAAAACAACATGATTAAAAAAAAATAAGCTGGGTGCGGTGGCTCACATCTGTAATCCTAGCACTCTGTGAGGCCAAGGTGGGTGGATTGCTCAAGGTCAGGAGTTCAAGACCAGCCTGAGCAAGAGTGAGACCCCATCTCTACTAAAAAATAGAAAGAAATGATCTGGACAACTAAAAATATATATATAGAAAAAATTAGCCGGGCATGGTGGCTCATGCCTGTAGTTCCGCTACTCGAGAGGCTGAGGCAGAAGGATCACTTGAGCCCAGGAGTTTGAGGTTGCTGTGAGCTAGGCTGACGCCACGGCACTCTAGCCCTGGCAACAGAGCCAGACGCTGTCTCAAAAAAAAAAAAAAAAAAAAAAATGGACAAAGAGCCTGAATAGACATTTCTCCAAAGAAGAAATACAAATGGCCAAGAAGTATATAAAATAATGTTCAATGCGCACCACCTGAAGGATGGACATATTTGAAACTTGGACTTGGGGGGCAGGGGGGGCAAGGGAAACATACGTAACCTAAACATCTGTACCCCCATAATATACTGAAATAAAAAAATAAAAAAAAAATGTTCAACATCACCAACCATCAGGAAAACGCAAATCAAAACTGCATTGAGATACCACCTCTCACATGTTAGAATGGCTATTACTAAAAAGGCAAAAGATACATGTTGGAGAAAATGTGGAGAAAAGGGAATCCTTGTGTACCCTTGGTGGGAATGTGTTTTTTTTTGGTTTGTGTTTTGTTTTTTTCTTGGTCCAGTGGGCACTGTGTTAATGGTCCTCCTTGTCCCTGCCTGCTGCAGGGTGACCTTGACCCAGCCAGAGTATCCCTGGCAATGTGATACAAAAACACAGAACCAGAGCAAGATGCAGAGGTGTGTGCACAGCTGGCAAGAACCTGCTGCAGTGAGCACTGGCCCTTTCCTCCCCTCCCCCACAGCTCAGCCCTGGGAGCATCCTGGAAGGACTCAGGCTAGGAAAGGACTGAATCCATGCAGGCGGGGAGCCATTATGGAAAACAGCAGGAGGGTTCCTCAATAAAAAAATGTGTTTTTCTAATGTTGGACCAATGCATCTCATCTTTATATGAGTTTTACCACAAATAAGATGTGTGAACTTTTTGTTGGTCTCAGAGCTTCATCATTAACATGGAGGTTAAAGTGAGATGAACCATGTTAACACCCCAGAAACAGTGCCTGGCACAGAATGACCAGGATGGGGAGGGGAGGAGGAGGAAGAGAAGATGCACGCAAATCTATTCCTGAATACGTGGTTAGAAAAGTGGTGTCCACCACTTTGCCTTTCACTGGTTTTAATTTCACTTATTAAGTTATGTAATGTTAAATACACTTAAGCATTCAGCAGCCATTTATGACACTTTGAGAAGCTTTTTATACATCTTTCCTTCTCCTCCACCTTTTAATTCTACACATATTTAATAATTCTACTGTAGCATTTCTCTATTTATAGTGTGTATACGTGTTTTTCTTATGTAGATTTAAAAAGGTAGTTTTGAATTTTGCATTCTGAAAGATTGTTTGAAATACCTAGTTTATTTTTCACTTTGTGTTCACATTTGGCTTTATTACTTTTTGTAATGACTGTTAAAATTACTTTAAAAATGCTGTTTAGTATGTGTACATGTCTGTATAAATATATGCAAATATATAAAGTTTGTCATAAAAGTTATTTCCCGTTTATTTGTTTGTTTATTTTAAATGCTCAGGCATATTATATTTTATTATTTGAAGTAATGAGTCCATTTTGTAATATAAATCTCAAAATTATTGAGATATGCATTATTATACTTTAAAACATAGTAGATTTTCATGCTTTGTAATTTTCTCCTCTCCCCTGGTATTTTACGCTAAGACAATTTATTATTGGCTGCTTCATTCTCTTCTGCTTTCCCTTTTTTCTTATAGGAAGCTATATTTTGCAAGCCGTCTAGAGTTCAAGATATTGACTAGTTTTTATTCTAGCAGATGTTAGTTTTTTTCCTTCTCTTTTACTCTATGTTCTCATGGCTGTTCAGAGGATAAAAATAACTATGGTAGAGTTGCTCTCTTTGGGTGTATATGAATACTTTGTCAGGGAGGCCAACCAGAGTAGCTCCAATGGGAAAGCAAGTTAGTGAAAATTAGTACTCTAGACACTTTCCATATATCATTAAAGTGACATCATTATCCCCACTAAACAAAACGTAGGAATGTGAAGATCCTTACGGAGATTAAATAGTTTTTCCTGTAGCAAACAGTGAGTAAGAGAGAGGGTGGAGTTTCTAAACTGTGTCTGTCTCATTGTGAGGATTTTCCCCTCTCCTCAAACCACCTATCACAGCATTCTCTCCTTTTAATATTATGTTTGCATATTACATTGATTTTTTAACTTTTCTAAATATTCAGTGTCCTTGTTTTAGGCACCACAGTTATGCATGTAACTTTTGTAACTTTTAATTAATGTTTATTAGCTGTCTTCCATGTAAGTGATTTCTCAACTGTGTCCATAATACTGATGACAGCACAGGTATCATCCTTAAATTAAAATATTTTAACTCCTACTTTTCTTTGCGACTATATCACTCCACACTTCTTTTGTTTTTAAATTATTACTTCTTCAGAATATATTTAAATCAGTATATTCTTGTTTTAATGTCATCATTTCATTTCTAAGTAAAATGGGAAAAAACGTCAGACTTTTCCTGCTTTGGAATTAGCTCTCTTTCACCATAGTCTTGGTTTCTTTTCCACTCTTTCTCTACGATCAATTTTGCTGTTCTGAAAGTTCACAAAACTCCCCTGCCAGGATTTGATTGACTGTGAATATGGCCCTTGGGCTCATCGCACTGAATCTCCCAGCACAGTGACTCCTGCATCAGAAGCCCACGGTGACTCGTTTCCCCTCACGGGCTCCACTCATTGTCACTTTTACAGGTGTTTTTTTCTTTTTGTTCCTTCCATCCTTCATCTTTCATGCTTTCTTGTATTGTATGATACAAAGAAAGTGGCAGAAAATATGATTTCCTTTTATTTTCTTCCTGCCCCTCATCTTTTATATTTCCCTCTTTCCAGTCCTCATCAAACTTTCCAAGTGTCCCCGTCCTCTCTGTTTACAGTGAACATTTTCAACTTACTGAATTCATGGGACCAAGAGTGAGCAATATTTTCTGAGTAATTTCAAAGAAATTCCTCAATAGTGAATTATTTCTGTCTTTTATATTTCTACTATTAATATGCTCTTTGTTTTAGAAAGTTAACCCGGCCAAAGACACATGAATAATGGCAGCAGTTGGTAAGATACAGTGTACTATTGTATTTGGTATAACTTTCTGTGACAGGCCATGGTGTTGAGAACATTTCTCTAGTGAACTAGGCACACCATGCCCTCAATGCGGACGTGCTCTTATTTGTTTTAGTGCCCAATGTGCCTAGCGTAGTGTCAAACCTATAGAAATATTTGTTGAGTGAATAATGCGTGAGTGCATAAAAAGAACAAAATCAGATATGAGGTCATGCTTCCTAAATGAACAACTGTAAAGCTATAAACTAGTAAATGCTTGCCATTTTCTTAACATTACTTTTTTGGGAGTAGGGAGCTTCTATTCTGCCTTGGGGTAAATTTAGATTATTTCAATTGAATTGTATGTCCTGATTTTATTTTTGCTAATTTTATAATCCTGTGCATCTAAATATATATAGCGTCATGTCAGAAATTCACTAAACTATTTAAGTAAACACAAATCTCCATGTCAGTATTTATTTCAGATAAACTTCTGGTATTATTATAACAATGATTCTATTTTTATATATACATTCTTCTATAAATGTATGACTAATGAAAATTCACCAATAAATATTGTTAAGTTCGGACTGACAAGAAAAGTAGAAAATAAAGATAGAATTTGAGAATTTGTTCTTAAGGCAATGTGCTATAGAAGAGGAAAGTAGGAAAAGAACAATAGAAATAAAAATGTTTGTTTTATAAGTTTATTTTGGCTATTACAATTTGTAAAATACATAAAGCTGTAGAAGATTATTCTACTTGTCATTTAAACCACACACACATAGGCACACAAATCTTTTACTTTTGGTTTAGTTTTAACCTGATGCCTATAAAAGTCACATTTGGAAACTGGTGGATAAATAGGTTTCATGTTCTAGCACCCCAGATTACTTTGATCAAATTTAATCCTTCAGTAGTTATATCTTTTCTGTGTTTTCTGTCATCAAACTGCTTAACTTGGCATGGATTTTCCTTTAGTTAATTAAAATTTATAAATTATACATACATCCTAATAAATTAAAAATATACTCATATAAATTATCAAATTAATCTGAGTTCTTTCTCATTATTTGTGAGTTAGTTTTAAAAAGGAGCAAAAATAAAACAACAAAAATTAATATTTTCTTATTAGATAGAATATTTTGTGTTGAAAGAAATGACCGCTGAATGCACACTAAGGGGGATTCATTTTAATGATGGATGAAATAACAAAATGTAGGGCATAGTTTGAAGAGCATAGCTTCAATGAAAGCCCAGCCAATTTTCCCTGTATATTTATTTAATATTACAAGAGAGCAGGCCTTCTCTGGCTCCAGAGGGAGGCTACCTTACTGCCTCAGGCATGCCTCGCTTCCTCCTTTCCTGCTCTGCTTTTATGAGCCGCTTTCCATTTCTGCTTGTGAGGCTTCTCTGCCATTAACTCACTCTCCTTCAGACTTCCAAGAGAGACAATGTGGTTGATTGTATTATTATTCTAAACATTCACTGTCACAACTTGCCATATCCCTTCTATGGGCTTCACTATGGAAAAATTGCACATGCTACGTCATTTTGCTTGGCCAATGTGATGTAATTAGAAGTGTTGGGTGTCACATCCAAGCAGATGCTGCTTTAAATCAGGATATTGTTCACTATGTGTTTTTCCCTCTGACAAAAGATTGACAATGTTCAAATAGCGGCTACTCTATTGATCTATCTCTTGAACCAAAGACTCATGGAGCAAATCTGCAGTGGACAAAAATTGATATGTACCATGAGCAAGAAATTCTTTATTGTTATTTTATTCCACTGATATTTGGGAGTTATTTGCTATCATAAAATAAATAAGTCTATTCTGACAAAGCAGTCATGAGATTAGTTGCCTAGTCACTAACACAGGGATTTATCTCGAATGGAGCTATCATACCAATCAATGGATTGATGGCAGCTTATATATTGACTATCTTTTAGTCACACAACTATCCCTATGTAGTCAGCTATGGCCAGCAGAGAAAGCTCAGGTAGGAACATACATGATTATCTCATCATAAAGAACACCTCAGAGTGCACTATGAGCATGACATACACTCTTCAAAAAAAAAAAAAAAGATCATTTAAGTGGGAAGCCAACTTGCCTGTCAATATAGATCAAGTAATGCATATAATTTTTTGGAAATAGTTATATGTATTCTAGCAAAGAAGAAATTCAGATATTAAGATACAGAACACAGTCATAAAAATATTTTTAAATTTAAAAATAAAGCCCTTCATAATTCCAACTATGTCCATGTGCTAAATGTAACTGTGAAATAATTTTAAGATTCATGAAATGAATTTTAAACTGTGGAGACTATGTTTATAATGAACTCCTTTTTACTCTTCTTTGTGAGGTAAAATGTCATTGGAATCAGGTTCAATGTGACATTTATTCAAAGTTGCAATAATTAGGATACACTAAAATATCCAAAAATGTAGTGCCAGATAAAACTGTAGCAAAATAAAATTACTAAGTCACTCCTTGAAAACATTCAGATACTTATATAAGTTTTTATTCATTCAGGCATTCATTCTTTCTTCCATTCAATCAGTAAATATTTATTGAGTGTTTATTATATGCCAAGAACTATGCTAACTATTCGAAAAATATCAGTTAAAAGCATACAGATCTGTTTGCAGGTCATTGTCTTGGCATGATTATCACCACACTAAACATAAACTTCAGCAGCCTATTAGCATTGTGTATGTGCATTCCCCACATTCTCACTGAAAATTTAAGACAATCAAAACAAACAAAATTAGCATTTTAGACTAGTTAAGAGTATACCATAACAAAAAATAGGTTGTAAAATATCCATAAAGTATGACATAATATTAATATAAAAATAATAGCTTATATTTACTTTCAAGTCCGTGAGGAATACATTGAGTGATAGATCACATGAAAATGGCTGCATTCAATGCAAAGAATCTGATGGAATTAGCACCTTTATTTCATACATCCTAAAGAGTACTAGTCACTATATTAATTGTATCAAATAGTTCTTTAAAAAATTGGACTTCATTCCACTGGAAATGGGGAGAGAGAGATGGGTTTTTCACAGAAACTGAGATACATTTTTTGCTAGAAAGATTAACAGTAGAGTGCCGAATGCATTACAAATGGAAGATTGTAGCAATAGGAACAATATAAATAAAATAATTGAAGATCTTTAAAAAGGTAAAAGAGGAGATTGGACAAAATCAAAAGCATTAAATATGATGGTAAAGAGCAAATACAGTAAAGTAAAGCAGTAGAGATTCTGGAAAGGTAGATTCTTGTCCGAAAAGGCAAACTTAAGGTTCTCGATTTTGAATGTGGAATGGTTTTAAGAAATGAGGAGTTTAACAGGTAGCTATATATGAGTCCGAATCAAAGTAAGACTTGACTTAGTTGGGTAAAATTAATTATGCTTGTCCTAGGCTTATTTGTTTTTCATGAGATTTTTCCTTTGGTAATAGAACCAGGTTGCTAAATACTTGAACCTAAGGGAAAAGTTCAACATGTTGTTAAAGTAAGTCATATAAGGATATCAGAAGTGCTCCTATTATGATAAAAGTGACAATGCATCAAATTTTACATCAAACATTATTACTTATGTACATTTGGCAAGCATATATATACTCTGTTATATTGTTTTCTCTTTTGAACACAACTCTTTCTTGTTCTAAAAGAACAACTCAGCATAACTTTTCTCCCAACATAATACAATTGAATTTTGATGGGTATTTGAGTAGAATACAAAATAACTTGGGGAGGGAACAATCTTGTCTGAGAAAACTTGGGGTCAATTTATTTGTAAAGGTAAAATTAAAAGTCCATTGTACCAAAGGAGAGATGGAACCAGTGCTATTTCACTAGTTCCCATTTTATTTTTTCTCCTGCTTGGCTGAGTATTAAGAATGTATTGCACAATAATTACAAAGTGTTCACTCATTTTTATTAAGAAAATGTGAGTATTTTGTCTAGAAAATTTCCTTTAGTACAAAACAATGCAAAATAATAATCCATTAAATGATATTTTAAAAAAGCATGCCATGTAAAAATGCAACATAAGAATCTAGATCTTATCTTAAATAGCTAACGGGAATGAATCAAAGTGGTTGCGTAAAACTCTAAACAGAATGATATGATTTTATTTCAGTCAATTTAAAACATAAAAATAAACTTCAAATTGAATATTCATATATCTGGTTTCTTTAGAAGGCCTAAATTTAGCTAATGTTTCCATACCTAGATACCCTGTTTAAGAACTTTAAAATGATTCTCTGGTTATATATAAGATTTGGACAGAAATATTGATTGAAAGAAATATTACAGCTATTCTTTACTTTATATCTTAATTAAGTCAATATTTTAGAATACAGTTATTAGTCTCTTTTAATTACAAAAATTTTAAAACTTAGGGGAGGCAAAGTGTTTAGATATTCAATGTCTGCCACATGCAACACAAAGCTCAAGATCATGGCTGTTTTCCACTCTGGGCAAGTACTTTCTGCCTGCCCCTGCCTTGTTTAGTTCTACCGCCTCCACTGTTTTTTTTTAGACAGAGTCTCTCTCTCTGTTGCCCAGGCTAAAGTGCAGTGGCATTAGCCTAGTTGACAGCAAAGTCAAACTCCTGGGCTCAAGCAATCCTCCTGCCTCAGCCTCCCAAGTAGCTAGGACTACAGGCATGCAGCACCACGGCCGGCTAATTTTTTCTATTTTCTGTTGCCCAGCTAACTTTTTTCTATTTTTAGCAGAGACGAGGTCTCACTCTTGCTCAGGCTGGTCTCAAACTGCTTACCACAAGAGATCCTCCCACCTAGGCCTCCCAGAGTGCTAGGATTACAGGCGTGAGCCTCTGCTCTCGGCCACTTTATACTCTTTCTAAAGCTGCCCGTTCTGCCCTGTCAGTGCTGCACAGCCTTTAGAACTACCTATGATGTTTCTGCATTGCAATTTTTAAATATTCACTTGTTAACTTTTGCTTCCAATTTTAGGGTGCAAAGGCATGTTGTAGGGTAGAGAATTTCATTGCTGTGCATTTTAAGATGATTTGGAAAATAGACTGTGCTAAACAACTTTTGGTTCCCAGTTCTAGCCTGTCAGTAAAGGGAAGGCTGTGTACTATCAAAGTCCATTTTAATGACAATTCTATAGCTTATCTCAGATGATATTAAATCAGTACTTTTCATCTTGTATTATTAACTGTTTCACACTCTATTAAATAAAACCTCACCAAATAATCCATTTTGCTGTAGAGACTTTTAGAAACATGCCATAAAATGCACTTTTGATGGCCATGCTTAAAATAGTAAAAATGTCTAAAAGATGCATACTTTTATAGTGAAGAGTGGACTTCTTTAACAATTAAGATGAAATAATTAGGGAGAACAGATGTCTGACATAATAAAAGTCTGAATTATAAGGCTTGTAAAACCCTGTTCAATTACTTTGAAATACATATAGTAACCCGAGTCAACGACTAATTAGATGAATCCAGATTGATTATATTGGGAGATAAGGATCATTTACAATTTGGATAGTCAGAGTTTCATGGTTGAAAACAGTGGGTAAGTATGCACTCTGTTTTTCCTTTTCTTTTCTTTTTCACTATTAATGAATAGTTCATGTGAAAGCTGATGTTACTCAAATAATTCATCTGTGAATTAAGCTAAATGGAGTAAATTTACATTGGAATCTAATGTATGTATTTTAAGACACTGAGGTGTCTTGGAGGTCTTAAAATGTATTAGGGGTACATTTTATTTTTAAAATGACTTAAAGGCAATGATACATTTAGGGATGATGTATTTAGTTGTTTCCCTTCATCTATGAGTAACAAATAGCCTTTTTAAAATAGGCTTGGAGAAAAATGGAAACATTATCTCACATAGCACTGTGGTCCCCAATCCCTGGACCACAGATTGTGGCCTGTTAGGAACCAGGCAACACAACAGGAGGTAAGTGGCAGGCTATGAGCAAAGCTTCATCTGTATTTACAGCTGCTCCCTATCCCTTGCATCACAGCCTGAACTCTGCCTCCTGTCAGATCAGTGGTGGCATTAGATTCTCATAGGAGCCTGAACCCTACTGTAAAGTGCGCATGCGAGAGATCTAGGTCACGCACTCCTCATGGGAATCTAATGCCCGATGATGTGAGGTGGAGTTGAGGCGGTGATGCTAGTGCTGGGGAGTGGCTACAAGTACAGATTCTCATTAGCAGAGACGTTTGACTGCGTAGAGGCCATAATACATCAACTGCTTACGGGCTCATATCAAAACCCTGTCAGTTGATCTGTTAATACCAATTTGATGGTGAGTACATGTGGTGCTTGTTTTTCCATTCTTGGGATACCTTGCTTAGTGGAATGTGTTCCAGCCCTTTCCAGGAGTATATAAGAGGTGCTATATCACCATTGTTTCTTAAAGCTGAACAGTACTCCATGGTATGCATATACCACAGTTTATTAATCCACTCATGTATTGATGGACACTTGGGTTGTTTCCTCATCTTTGCAATTGTGAATTGTGCTGCTATGAACATTCGACTGCAGGTGTCTTTTTCATAGAGTGACTTTTGCTCTTTTGGGTAGATGCCCAGTAACAGGATTGCTGGGTCAAATGGTAGTTCTACTTGTATCTCATTGAGGTGTCTCCCTATTGCTTTCCACAGAGGTTGCACTAATTTGCAGTCCCACCAGCAGTGTATGAGTGTTCCTACCTCTCCGCATCCACGCCAACATTTGTTGTTTTGGGTCTTTTTGATAAAGGCCAGTCTCAC